>CAXAMN010022962.1:534166-574709 GCA_963970005.1 Durusdinium trenchii | reverse complement strand
TGAGTGGTGTATGATGAGTGGTGTATGATGAGTGGTGTATTATGAGTGGTGTATGATGAGTGGTGTGTTGATGAGTGGTGTATGTTGAGTGGTGTATGATGAGTGGTGTATGATGAGTGGTGTATGATGAGTGGTGTATGATGAGTGGTGTATGTTGAGTGGTGTATTATGAGTGGTGTATGATGAGTGGTGTATGATGAGTGATGTATTGATGAGTGGCGTATGATGAGTAGTGTATTGATGAGTGGTGTATGAACAGTTCTTGAATGTCCGTAACACGGAAGTTTCGTACACTAAACTTCCTTTGATAAATTTATATATATATTTTTTTTTAATTGTATTTATCGGAGATGTTTTTCAACAACTATTCTACTTGGCTGACTTGCCTCTGAGCATCTCTGTCTCTGCTCCACACAGAAGGCAAATTTTCAGTGACCTTGCCGGCCCACCTGGACAATGCTGACCCCGACTGTAGCGCAGGCCATGCTCTCCGTCCCAGCCGTCAAAACTTCCATAGTTCACGGATCCAAAGCGCACATCACCGAAGAGACACAGCTTAAAGTCCACTCGCTCCGAAGAAGCACCAGGAATACTGAGTTCAGTGTGCCGACGGTGCGTTTGGCGTGTCAAACATGTGTCAGCCAAGTAGAACCATCGATGACTCCTTTCCACTGCCCTTAGTTTGCTCTCCAAGCTGAAAAGTCGACCTTTCGTTTGTCGCATCTCTCTGGAGACTGACTTCGACGACTTCGGCTCAAAACGTCTCTCAGGTGAGACTGACTCCGACGTCGACCAACTCTGTCTTTCAAACGTCGGCAAGACTTGGCGTTGCCAGGTCTTGCAGCAGGACTGAAAGGTATAAACTTCATCCCAACATTCTTGTCGCCCCTGAGGTCCTTGAGAAGCATCACAACAAAAGCTCTCTGCGTTGATAAATTCGCCCACCCAGCACTCAACGCTTTGGGAGCTTCGATGGGGCCCAGTTTCTGAGACCGGCAGTGCCCAGCGAGTATATTCCGAGACATCCTTCCTCTGCTCTTTGTCATGTCCATTTGTATAGAATGGAGCAGTGGAAGTGGAACTACACCCTACAAAGGCTCTGTCAGGTGAAGACTGCGCGTCGCCAACTTGCACGGTCATTAGGTCAGCAACATCTGCTGCAAGCCCTTGGTTGGGACTTGAGGCAAGCTCAGACTGCAATCAAGAACAAGAAAGGCATGATGGAAACAGTGGTTTACAGTATTAAGACTACATATAATATATATCTAGACTAATTAATTATGGACCTTGGAGAAGAAAGTCGGATACCCGGACGGACACCGGATACACCATAAAAGGTTGTTTGGAAGGCTCAGCTCTGCATCGTTCCTTCTCTTCAGTCCAGTGCACTACTTGCTGGAGGCCCTCATCTTCGTATTGCCTGCGAAGCAGCTGGCCCTGGCGCACCTCTTGTTGCCTTGCTTTCAACCTGGCCAGCACTGCTGGGCCCTCTTTGTCACAGGAACTTGGACATCCTGATGGTGGCTCGTCGCTTCCGTCGCAGCAATCACAAACGCCATCATTGACGCGCGATGCGTAGAGCCACTTGGGTGCAGATCCAAGATTTCTACAGTAGAACCCAAGGTTGCTCAGCCCAGCACAGGCGGCAGTGCTTGGTTCGTCAGATCCATCAGGGCAGTCGCAGAAATTGTCATTCACATCACTTGAAAGGAGAGTGACAGATCCATCCAAACACTGAAAGGGCAAACCGAGAGACGAAGCCTCAAAGGCTTGGGTGTGTTTCGACAAATCCCCAAAATGGGCACCAAGAGGCCAAGCCTGGAATTCATCAATGCCAAGCAAGATACAGAAAACAACAAACCGCATGCTTGAGCCGAATGGGGAGGAATTCATCAAACATGATATGTTTCAGCACGTTCGCTCAGTATCTCCACAAATCACAATGATCCAAGCAGTCTGTTGATAGTCAAAGCTTCTTTTGGTCCTACATTTCATCCAGTGCTCCACTGCTCCACACTGTGGCCCATCAACCCCGAAAGGACTGCTCATAGACCGGGAGCTCCTAAAAAAAAAACATTCAGCATGAAGGTTCCTTTACGAATGTATTTCATGACCAGTACAGTAACTGCGGTAACTTACGCTGTCCTTCTTTTCAGTCTCTGGGCTGCGAGCACTGGATCTCCACTCATCGCCTCTCAAGGGCAAAAAGGCATACAAATCTAAATCTAACTTAAGCAAAAGAAGTAGGAAAGCAAAAGAAGTAGGTAACCACTGAGAGAAGCACCCCAGTCATCTGCCCACATCTTGCTGTTGTACTCCCGCCGAGCAGCTGGCACTTCGTGTGTCTGGGGAGTCTCTGTGACTGTTCGGACCTCAATATCCAAGCGCTTCTCCCGGGCAGAAGCTTTCCTGATCTCATCGGTCTCACTGGCTTTCTTTGAGCTTTTGTGATTCGGCTTAATTGGCTTCTTGCCGTCAACACGCTCCACTGATCGAATCTGTACCACAAAGTCATCTTTGCTTGGCTGCAATGGAGGTGCAATGACTTTGGCTTTTGGAGATGAAGCATTGCCATTGCTCAGGGTGACATCACGAGATTCAATCTCCACCGTGACATTGCCCTGGTTCGTCTGAGTCTGTATGGATTGATGCGTGCTGAGATTTGTTGCATTGGATCCATTGTTGATGGACAAGATTTGCGTTCTCACAGAGCTGCCTTCAGCTATGCTTGGAAGCCCAGCTGTTGAATTGGCTGGATCCTTGTCGGATGCAATGGAGTACCAAGTGCAAATGTCTCTACTCTCGGACACTCAAAACAAACAAGTACAAGTTACCAGCATGGCCTTCCCAACGGCAAACAGGCCCGAGAGGGATGCTTCCACACGTGACAATACTCGATGCATTCCTTCCCAGTGGCTCTGCACCTGGAAAGCAATTGACATTTGTCGTGCCATTTGTCTCCGTTGCTGCCAGGTGGTGTAAAATCGAACATTTCGCATCCGGAAAAGTTTGGCCTCTTCACCTGATCTTGGACCTGGAAATCAGGGTCACGGTCACTACTGCACTTAGGAACCTACAGTATACGCATACAGTAGTGCACAAGGCAATGCATGCCACATCATGCTACCATAAAGGGGATGGTCAAACTAACTTTGCCTCCAAAGGACATTGGAACTTTGGGTTGGGCGAGTGCACCATTCATCCCCAAACCCAAACATTGGTCCCACGACCTGTGCACCAAGTGCTATCAATGGTTTGTTCCGGCCAGGTTTCGTCACCTCGTTCCTTGGAGAAATAGAAGGAAACACAGCATCACATATCTGCACTCACAAAGCTTGGAGCTGGCCTCGAAGAATGGCCTGAGATCGAAATAAAGAAACACATTGAAAATCATTGAAAGCTTTCTCTTACAATCACATACTTACTAATGGCTTGCCTACAGTAGTGTGTGTGTGTGGTATGTAAATATTCTGCAGTGTGTGCCTGTGCTCACTGTTCGCTATACAGCAACTACTCGTACACACCAAAAGCAAACAACTAATACAATAAAATTTGCACGTCATTCCATGTCCACCGAAGCCAGGCAAGTCGCTTGGAACGCCTCATGGTTGGGGAAAAATACCGTCCATGTTGATACGATTTCATGTGATTGATGAGTATCGATTCAAACAACCACAAACACACATGGACTGCCGCTGCAGTGTTCATTTTAGCTGCTTTAAAACTAACAAGTGACAGCTGATGCGCAAAGGTACATTGTGAAACTTGTGAAATTCCAATCAAAGAAAATTGCTCGGTGGGTGGGATGCCCTCGGGAATGTGCTGGGACGGCATGGGGTCAAATTCAGCTGCTTGCTTTTAATTTGTTGATATAGCGAAAGATATTGGTGGAGCTGAGTCACGCGAGAGGTGTTCTTTGTATCGTTTTGTGGGTATCGCGGATCTTGGTATTTCGGAAACGCATGATGCCACACGTCTGGACGACCTGTCGTCATGCCGCATTGGGTCCAAGTAGGACTTGGTATCGTGGTTGTCGGAGGAATGGAATGCAGGCAGGGTACGTGCATGTGGCAAAAGGTGTAGCAAAATGACCACATTTCCACATGCCTTCACTCACCACACATCAGATCTGCCTATAATCCTACAATTCTGCCCTCTGGACCTGACGGAGGTTATATCTATTATGTAGTTCATGTACTTCTGCATCACGCCTGAGCTTCTCCCCAAACACCGAGGAAGAGGGCGACATGGAGCATCTTAGTTGGCGGCATCGCGCACATTAATAGATCCTTTGAGGAGCCTACTGATCTGAGCCTAATAGTTAGTCTCTTTAAGCCCGCTCCTACTTAATTAAGTAAGGGAGAAGTAGGCTACTAGGAGAAGTTCGCTCCCAGCTAGGATGCAGGATAGCTCACGCTTCTTCAAGGAAGCTCTCCCCACCTGCGGGGCCGGGGGAGCTTCCTTGAAGACACGCTCGCACTAGTAGAAATGTCTTGTTCCTAGTAGCGTTCTTGTTACTAGTAGTACGGCCAGGAGCCCCTAGTAGCGTCTTTGCTCCTAGTAGCGATGCCAGGAGCCCCTAGTAGCGTCTTGTTCCTAGATGTTTAAGGAAACTTATATAAATAACTAAATAACTTACTGGTAAGGCATTCTTTGACCGAACTGATGAGTCTGAGAGTGGCACTCGCGTCATTGAAGCGGAAGGGATCTAACACAGGAGGCAAGCGCAATGCTTGCCTCCCTCCGAGCCCAGTTGGCTAGGCAAAACTCACATCAGCTGAGCGATTCTTGCCTTCCCCTTTTGACCAAGCCATCAACCACAAACGTGACGATCCAGAATTACACCTGCTTTTCATTTTACGTGGAGTGCCTTTGCGGCGTACTTAAACGTATTCTAGTCTATCAAGGAACGCAGAAGTCAGCATCTCACTGGCGTTCAGCAAGAGGCTTCTCTTGAATTTTATCATGAGGATCCAGCAAGGAAAACTCAAAACTCTTCTGGCTATGCTCCACAAGCTGGTGTCCCCGCCGAAAGTAAAATTGGCTGAGCAAAATTGGGCCTGCTCAGGAAAGCATCTGTGCAGCATGCAGGCTATACAAACTTCTGCTTTTGCAAGTTTGGAGGTTGATCAATTCATCCTGTTGTCAAAGCAACTTAGGAAGCGGCTTGCACTCAAGCTCGGTTCTAGGCATCAAGCAACAACGCTTTGGCTACGGCGACAAGGTACTGTTGAGGGTATGAGGACACTGGGTCATGGTGTTTGACTGACAAGCTCGAGTCGAAAAACTACTGTGCGTTGCATCGCATCTTCGTTGCGTGCATGCAACAATGTTTACACATCCAATGTTCAATTACAATTTGCAAAGTCCAAGCTTACACATCTTCAGGCATGAAAGGCTGATCACACTGCAGCATTGAATGCGGCATATGCTTTTGCTGACCCCTGAAGAAGGTACGAAACACGTGAAAAACGAATCGCTCGGTGCTGACCAACAAGGCATCGATGTTCACACAGTCACCTTTGGCATAGAATGGTCCTTTGTCCAGAATGAACATGACATGAAGCATTCCTCTATAGCAAATGAAATAGAGATAGGATGCCACCAGCGGCCAGAACTGGAAGCATTCAGTCGTTTCTTCATACATCTTAGTTGGGTAGCCAATCAGGGCCAATCCAAGCAGTATATTGGTCACGACAACCATCATGACGCGAACCATTTGGCTGATCTGCATGTCTTGCATATCGCTGAGCTGTGCCAAAACTCCGCGTAACTCGCAGACCTTTCGCATGAAGACATCTGAGTCGACACTCTGAACCTGTCCCCGCTCAAGCTCCTCATGCCACAAATGGCCCAGCCAAGAGACCAAAGTGTCCCGCAATTTTGCAGTCGCAAATTGAAGTTGCTGACACCTTGATTTGTCTCAAAGTGTTCTTTTAAACCATGTTGAAACCAAGAAACATGATGGAACATGTATCAATATATATATATATATCAATATATTAAAAATATCAAGAGTGTGTTTTCAAGTGTTTCAAGAATGTGCAGCAAAGGAGCTCTGAATCCTTTAGCAAGCCAACTGTGCGGAGGTCCTGTAGAACTCCATCTGCGGAGGTTCCTATGCTTGGTGCAAGCTTGAAATAGCCCATGTAGTGAATGGAATTGATGTATCTGTACCATTTGAAAAGTGTTTGTCTCTGTAGCTTCCCTTTGCAAGGATCATTAATATTCCGATACGAGCTCGCCACCACAAGAGCTACGTCATGTAGTCGGCCTTGTACCTTGAACATGATTTGCAACCACTGAAGCCATCGACTCACATCTTGTCCAATCATGTAGGTTATGAAGAAGGTTGGCAGAAACTTGAAGTCATCCATCAAGACTGTCACCGTCTGCATTTTTGAGAGCCACGTCGTGTACCAGGCTTCAACTTGCAGCAAAGGATCAACCTGTTTGTTCTTTTCAATGGTTGCCCGAACTTCAGCCAAAAGAGCACCCACCATGCCTGTTGCAAGGGCAAAAATGAGAGCACTTGCTGCAATGTGAGCCAGACCAGACGTGAGAATATAAACCAGAACTTGCAAGCTGGTTTGGAAGTATTGGCGAAAGCATGATGAAGCAGCTGGAGGTAGCATTCCTTGGCCAACATCACTGCAGAAATCCTCTTCATCTCTGAAGAAGCTCATGAAACCCATGGAGCCTCGCAGCAAAGCCATCTTCACTTCAACAAAGGACGAACTTCTGCAGGCCACAAGCTTTGAGGTGAAATCTGGCAATGTGTAGTTGGCACGGTCATTCATTCGCCGTTGAATGTCACTAAGGTCTGTGGGCTCCCAATTCGGATCCTTGGCACCTTTGTCTTGTCTCCTTTTGCATTTTTGTCTGAAAGCTCGAAAGCAGCCAGGCAAGACTTGATGCATGAAAGCCATAGCCAAAGCCGAGATCAAGAACAGGTAAAATACTGGAAAGCACCCGTTGGTGGGAGGGAATTCACGAATGAAGCGCACCTGCTTACTGAATCGAATCCAGCTTCCCCATTTAGAGCTTCCTGTCTCTTTGAGCCAGCCGCAAGCAGCTGAGTAGGCATCACCATCATGCACTCGCCACAAATCAAAAAGTCGATTGTAGCTGTCTTCATTCAGGTTGAACCTCTCGGCAAAATAACTGGCATCTCCTGACTCCATAAACGTGGAGGAGGCCACTTTAAGCAATCGTTTTGCCTCTAGTCTACAGCTGAAGCCACCGTTGGGAGAAGAATTCTCGATTGCGTTGCATCCATACCTAGTTGGCGAGAACTGAATCGGTACAAAGGCAGAACGAGGGACACCATCAACTCCTTCTGAGGGAGAGTGGTGCTGAAAGAGGATGTCCTTCTTGGATGCAAAGGCATTCCAAACAGCGATTTGCTTAGACAGAGGCGTCAAGTAGACTGTAGAGAGTGGCAGACCATTGTTTGCAATTTGCTGCTCAATCACTCCTTGGGTGTAGTGAGGATAATCATGCAAGACTTGTCCCAAGCAACGCATTGTGCCATTCCGACACAATGGAGGCTGCCAGACAAAGTTGGTGCAATTCCATGCCGGATTTGAACACAGGCCGACAGGATCTGCAGTCGCCTCCCCTTTTTGGAATGAATGACTCGCAAAGACCCATTGCATCTGTGGGGTTTGAAGGTACTGGTAGAACTCCGCTTCAGGGAAGCGCTCGATGGTATGCTTGAGGGTGTGTATGCCATCATAGGCCAACATCGAGTGGCTACCAGTGATCCTCGCTGATCCATCACGCACCCACTTCTGCAGCTCTTCCTCCTTCCCTCCCTGCCAAACCTCAAAGTTCACATCTGCCTCCTCCAAAGACAAGGCCCTCAGGTCATCGAGAGGGGAGGACTCAGGTTCATACCTTTCTACATCATACATCAAGACATCTTCAAGGAGAATCGCTGCCACCTCAGACACCAATTGATGAGACACCCATTTTCTCTTCATCACTTTGAGCTTCTTCTCCTGCCTTGGTCTTGGCGGAATCTCCAAATCGCATCTCGCAGCTGTATTGACAAGATTGGCCAAGAGTATGAGAGATGTGGACCACATGTACCAACACATGTGGCGCCTCATGCACAAGACTGTACCAATTTCCCCATCTATGCTTGAATTGAAATCTGCAGCAACAGAGAAAACAATTGCATTGTCACTGCCACAAGGGTTAAAGCATTAAAACCCATGTCATGCAGCTATGCTATATCTCGACAGTTATAGACTTGTGTCCACTAGAAGTATATAAATGGATCAATACAGACTGGCTCGACCAAGAAATCAGACCTTGAAAGCCGCTTGATGCTTTTGCACACACGAGCAGTTCTCTTTTGAGTGTTCTCATGGAGGCACCGCGGAAACCTGGGCTCAAGCTTCCGAATCGCAAGTGCGGCTCAATTGTATCTGTGATTCGTGGAATACTCTCAGGCTATCGCATCTATTGTGCCATTCTCCTCTTTTGGGCTGCCTTAGTGTGGGAGAAGGATCCTTGCATCCTCACCTCAAACACTGATTGAGACATACAGCTATCGCTGTGGCCTCCTCGAAACGTTTCTGGATCTTCTCCCATTTGTCGCAACAAGCCCTCAGCAAAATTAAACAAATCTAGGCACCCGTCTGATGCATTCCACATCTCAGAGGCGGGCTTCAACACCAAAGTACGTATCAGGTGGGTGCGTGTCCATGGTACCTGGAAGACCAACATGCTGCTGCTTATCACGCATCCACACACATATCTACCGAAGTGTTCACGTTGCTTGAAGTCTTCGAGCTCATCGTCGGTGACCAAGCAATCATCCAGGACCCTAACAAAATGATAAAATCTGCAGCTTCTGTCGCAAACACTCGTGTCGTCAGGAAATGCATATGCGAAGTTCATATTTGATACGCTAATACTTAACTCAAGTGTGCTATATATATATACATATCTGACATATCTGTTTTGGGAGGCCCCCATCTAGTGTAGACTACTTTAAATTAGTATCATGTCTAGACTCTAGACTACTTTAGCCGCAAATCAAAAGGTGCCGGGTTTTTGAGGGAGGCCCATCCTGCTCACAGTAGACCACTTTAGTAAAGCCCAAATGAAAGCTATTGCTCAATATTGGTCTTCACATGCAGCAACTGAGAGGCGGGCCTGCTTATGCGAACGTTGCTCATGTCCGGTCCGCCAATAAACACAATCTCTTGCCGTCGGTCGCCCCAAGGCTCCTGCAAACATCAGATTCTTTCCTGTGAAGCAAGTGGGCCTTGGCTGCCCTTTAACCCCACAGAAGCATCATCTCCTGCCACTTCTCACGACGAGCGCGTTCAAAAATGCCTTTGGCACCTGGATAACCTCAAGCAATCTGCGAAGACTAATATTCTGCTCCTTTCACGTTGTCGATCCATAGCACTCGTGCTGCAGCTCTATAAAAGTTTGACCACAGTACTGTCACAGTACTAAAACTATAGAGCATTCGTGCAAGCTATGGCTGTGACAAATTTGGAAGTTGAGTTGGTCCGGCTTGAGGACAGACCACCACCAATCCTGGCAAATGCAGATCAGCTTTAAGCAAAGTAAGCAAAGCCACCACTATTGCTCAGAGACCTGCGGTATCACTGACAGTGATCTGCCAGCGTGAGACCATTCATTGACCTCGTTGGATCTGCTGACGGTGAATGACTGTGAACGTATCAAATCAGTTTTTTAGCCTGGCGGGGTAGGCCGTAGAGGGAGATAGTTGCTTGGTAGCAAGTAGCTCAAGTAGCTACTACCTAGGACGCAGGATAGTTCACGCCCGCCTGAGGGCCGGGGGAGCTTCCTTGAAGAAGCGCTCGCACTATTCATTTGGTTCCTAGACTTTTAGGGACACTTTCGAACTAGATAACTCTTAGAATCTCTTAGATAACATTAGATAACCCCATTGGCACAAAGACGGTGCAATTGCAATTGCTTTGCAGTACGGCTGGCCACTGCAAACTGCCTGAGACTCACCGGTTCCGCTATTCTTTTGGGCCACTGTGCTGTGGGCTTCTCTGGTCTGATACTGGCTGCTTTGGACAATCAACTCTCTGCATGCATGCTGTAATTATCTACTTTTGGGTATTGATTCAATTCTGAAACTTTGGTGAGTGACCCTTTTCAAAGAAGCCAACTAGGCACATATAGAACTAGGCACATATTCAGACACACGCACACGCTCGTCATGATTGTCGGTGAGGCCCTCCCTAGGCCTTAGGCTATTAAGAAATGGGAGTTCGAGTTTCAATTTGTCGAGATGTGTCGAGCTAGCCCAGCCAACCTGCAAGTGAGGTTTTTCTGGTAGGGCGTTGCATTATCTGGCCTTATAGTTGCACGACTTGCTTGAACATTGGTTTGGGTGTATCATCAATAACATACAAACGTGGCCTCTTTAGGTCCTTTGTTTGAGAAACCTCGCCCTTCTGAAAATCAAAAGGCAACTAGATATTTGTGTATGTCTTGAAATGTTCCGGGGCCAAGATGTTTGACTCTGGGGTACGGTATGCTGCATACACTTCAAGAAAAACGAACCCCCATATCATCGTCCTACCTAAGTAAGAGTTAGTGCATCTGCGTCTTTTGCTTTGTCCTTTTATTCTGATGTTGAACTCTAACACACTGGTGGAAGTTTGGTCCATAATAGAATGAGCTGAATTAAAATTCATACGAAGCACGAAGCACGCAAGCATGGGTGCCGAAGACCGCAATGCATTGAGCTAGTCGTAGTAAGGACAACAGTTACCAATATCTTTACAATCAGCGTTACTGTAAGCTGTCTTTCAAGCCTTTGTGGAACGGCATTGAGTTTGAAGCGAACTAGTACACGTTACTACACAGTTTGTTTTGTTCAACCGACTAAGGACATCAAGCAACACCAAAGTCTGTGCTGCCGTGCGAAGTAGAAACCTCTACGTTTGGATACTTTGCTGCTATAGAAACTTTAAACAATGCTTTTCCCTTTCGATACCGCTTCATACAATCTTCTCTCAATCTCCAATTGTTTCATATATATAAGTAAGTGTGGAATAGCTTGGATAGTATGTCTTTAGACTTCTCTACTTTTGAGTACCTTCCTGTAGAAATCTGGAAGTCCGTCCATAGTTTGAACACTCGTCTCTATTGAGCTTACTTTTCCTAGAAGTATCACGCGACACAATATCTCCCTCGCCACTCGTCCACAGCCCTGACAATGTGCTCTGTACGCTCAGAATCCGTCCCCAATGTCAGGCTAATGCACGCCACCTCCTAAAATAAACACTTATCAGACTTGCCACCAGCACGCCAAGCAGCACAAACCCGCACCCGCCGCTTTACTACAGACTACCGTCTTGCCCCTGACTGCTCTTGCTTACCGCGGCAACTTTTCAGACTCATGACTTTCTCTTTGAAACTTTGATGCCCTTTCCGTGTTTCCATTGTCATTCTATAGGTCAAGTCGTGCATCTTCTAAGGCCAAGACGCGGAAAGGCTCTGAGTCGACCCAGCTGAAGCCTTTGGAGCGTAGGACGGGCTTCAAGGCCTTGGAGCATCGATTCGAGGCGAGACCACGTCAGCTTTGAAAAAGCTCGATATCCAGGAGCTCCTAGTAGCGATGCCAGGAGCCCCTAGTAGCGTTCTTGCTCCTAGATTTCTGTGTTGTAAGAGGGTGCTTACGCAGCGCTTATTGTTTTTCTTATGGGCTCTGCAGTTTGCCTTACGCGGCATTTGGGTGGAACCAAACGCTTACGAGGCCTTGCGCAGCTGGATTTGGCACACTTTTCTGCGAACCTGTGAGGAATATGCTTACGCGATCTTACGCGATTTGTTTTGTACAGCAATGGAACAAGCAAACAACGAAATGGTAGAAAAGGGACTAGCTCGACTAGCTCATTTACATGGCACTTACATTTGAAGATGTTGTCGACCTGGTCCGCGATGCATTGCTGTTGGCACCAGCAGTTCGCAAAAGGCTTTTGGTTTAGGGAACCATGTGGGCTACTACTCATGGATTGACATGAGACATCCGCGCAGCCTACGCCGGAGCTTATGCGCGCCTTGCGCACAAAAGTGCCACGATTCTCCTGGACCTGTGAGGTGCCTATGGAACGTTTCCCAAGAGAAACCCAATCAGCACCAAGTCAAATGTGATGCAAAGCATGTTTGTATCAAGTCAGCACCTTACGCACCACAAAGGCTTACGCAACCTACCCACCGCAGGGCTTTCTTTCCGCACATATGACAAACTCGTAACTGAATGCAAACACGAGAGTTATGGCATGGGACACAGAGAGCTCAGGAATCCTGGAAACATGTTTCGTAGAAGCACCACCTTGCCACAAGAAAACAACAGTTTTTTCTTACGCAGTACTGGTTGTAAGAGGTAGTGAAGACCCAAAGCATCCCAAGGCCAAAGGGCCTCAATGCTCATTTGAGGCCATGACAGCTCTGACCTCTTCATCTGCTTCAGTCTCAAAACAAGGAAACATATCAAACAAAAAAAATTAGGCCGCAGGCGCTTCCTCAAAAAACACCAGCACTTATCCGAATGACTCATCCCCCAAAGGCCCCAACCCCGGCCTCTTTCGACTGCAGGTCTGTTATACAAAACTTTTTGTTGCCCCGTCTTGGCAAAGGCCACACTTCAATGAGCCTCAGACATCCGCGGTGGCCAAGGGACAGCACTAGTTAAGTGAGGGGCCGTGAGGGGCGTATGAACTGAGTTTAGTAGGTTAGAACGACAGGAAGCTCCTGCCTGGAGCTCGCGTGCGCAAACAATTCGTACAACGTTTTTTGGAAATTAAGCGTTGGACCTTTAGTAGACCTTTGTTTTTGCTGCTAGAGAGGCACCTCTTGGGGATGGTCAGGGTTGCCCCCTTCCTCTTTCCTATCTGAACCAACCATAGGGGGCCGACCCAAACCATAGATCTTGTTCACTCCTCATTATATAGAAAATAAGCCACTGCAGGCCCACACAAATGTTAACAACAGGCCAAGCCACGCGCTACGTACCATAGCGCGACAAAAGCTTTGCCGTGGCGCAGGAGATAAGACACGTGACATGTCCGACCTTCACTGTGAATGCTACATCATACCTCTCTTGATATAGATAGATACCTGATCCAACAATGCCTCTGAAAACGCGAATCTCTTCTCTGGCTCACGCGAGACTTCTGACTTGTCTTCCATCTGGAATGAGTTCTGCCGGTAGTTGTTGGAGCTTGACAGGTCCAATCTGCTATTCATAGGCTTTCAACGTCTGTTGGATGTAGTTGCCTGGTTGGATGCATAGTCCATCAACTTCAAGTTTGCACTTTCTCCCCAGAAAGTTGAACTCACCTCCAATCTTCTCAATCTTGCTCACACTGGTGTCGAACTTGCCTTGAATCTTTGGAAGAAAGATTTCATTGATGTACTTTGAGTCTCCTGTTAGAATCAAGTCATCCACATGGATCAAAATGAAACTCTCGGCATGGACACCCAGCACTAAAATGATGTGAGGGGAGAGGAATTCCTAGTGAAGAGGAGTCTACCTGGACAAAGAGTTGGAGCAAAAGCATGGTTTGACTTTTTCACAGAGTACCTTACAGAAGAATTCAACAGTGAGGACGCTCCTTCTCCCTCTCTTGCCTCATCTTCTTTGCTGATTCTCTGCAAGAATATTGCGGGCAGAAGCTTCATTCAGTACATGTGCTGAAGTCGCTGGTGAGAAAATGTCATGTATCTTTCCTTCGGCGAAAGCAAAATTTTGCAACTAGTCTTGATCTTCTCTCCCACCTCTTGACTGAAATACCATCTCCAGTTGATATGGTTTCTTCCTCTAGTCATACACATTGCGCGTTGTCAAGTAACTGATTCCTTGCGTGCTTCCTTGCGTGTTCTGGAGTCTTTTCTCCTCCACTTTATCAGCTACTCTGTCAACCCATTCTTCTGACTCCTTCTGGTTCATATTCTCCATCACACCACAAGCATTCAGGTCCATTGATCTCTTCTAAGTCTGAGTCACCTGCTTCTTCACCACCCCATTCTTCACGCGTCCAACTTCTTCTGCAACTGGGGATAGTTCTTCGAATATGTGGTAAAGATCTTCTCCTCCAACTTTCACCACGTTGATCTTTGCCTTCTTGCTTGAATCATCTGATGGCTTGAGTTTCTTCATTGGGCTTTCCTCCTCAAGCAATTCAAATGCTTCTCTTGGTCTTGATGGCGCGGATGGTGATCTCAATGAAGATAGTATAGGAGTAATTGGATTTGGCTGTCCTGCTGGCAATGATGTAGAGGGCAGTGCCTTCACTTCTTCGCGTGTCTTCTGATCTGCGAAGAGAACTTTCTGCGTCTTATTTGGTGTTTCTTCTTTAGGCTTTCGCCTCCATCTCTTTCATTGCTTCAACAGAATCTCCAGCGGGGCTGGAATCTCCTTTGGCTCTGGAAATACCTGCTTTCTCTGAATCACTTCCTCCAGTGCCTTGGCCATGACTGCTTCTGCGTCCTCATCTCTGAATTTCACCATCGCATGTTCTCGAGGAATATCTGGCCGCCCTGCTGGTAAGTGCCTCCAAAATTGGTTTGATACTCCCGTGAAAATGCATTGAAGCTTTATGTATGGGTAAGTATTTGGACCAATCTTGATCTGTTCATCTGATGCGTTTGCTAAGCGCTACCCGCGCTCCATCTGTGAGCGCATAGGCGTCTTGCCTTTCAACCTTCCCAAAAGCAAGCATACATGCCATCCATACTCTGCTAGAAGCCCCTTGTAACTTTTGCCATGGACAGGTTCATCGGGAGTTGCACCTTTGACTGGCTGAAATCTATTCAGAACCCAACTGGCATGTCCTGCTGCCCAAGTCCAACGTGAATGGTCTGACCCAAACTTTGATACCAAGTCTTGACTGCACACCTTCAAGCCTTTATAGAAAGTTCCTGCAAGCTTTCTCACCCTGTCTACTGTGTTCTGTGACAGAAATGAACGATCTCCAAACTTTGAGTTAACCAGTCTGGTAGTGAGTCATGGACTGTGGCGAGCATTGATCAGCATCTTGAGGATTTGCCTTGTTGTGGGTTCATTGTCACTCCTGTATTTGGTTGTTGAATACACCAACAACTGATTGAAATTCATCAGTTCTTGCGCAATTGGACGACATTGGCCTTTGCTCCCTCATGGCGCAAAATGAATGAATCCAGTTTGGCTGTCAGTTGCAACTAGACAACATACTGCTCTTGCTGACTTTGTTTCTGAGTCTCTTGCTCTTGTAGAGCAAAAGTGAAAGCATACATCAGGAATACTTCCTCTCTTCACTCCCTCTGTTCTCTCACGGCGATCTGGACGTGCTCGATGTTCAATGCACTCCGTGCACCAATTGGCATATGGCATGCGCGTCAATCTGTGCCTTGCTCGAGTTGCTCCATCTGGCATCTTTGCCGCACTTTATCCCAATGCCTCTCTAGTCTCCTGCTTCACTCACCAAGCTTTTGGCATTCAAAAATTCAATGTTTTTGTTGTGATTGAAGACCTTAGTGAAGACCTTCAGCGTAGAGCCACTGCCTGAAATGCCGAGAAATGAACAAGCTGCTCTCAGAGTTGCCAAAGATGCCCTTAGTCAGCTCTATTCCATTCACCAAGACTTTGTCTACATCCATTGGGCTCAATTGTAGTTCACACTCAAGGTCATCTTCTTTCTGTTCATCTTCTTTCTGGCCTTCTACCTCCTTCTCCTGTGGAGTAGGGTTATAATCTCTTCTTGTGTCTGCTGCACTTCGTTCTTTCTTTCCTCTGTTCTCAAGCTTCTTGTATCCTGGTGCAAGAATCCCAAATCCTCTGGCGTCGCTGTGAAGGTTGTGAGTGAAGGAGCGACTGCATCATCATCAAAGAATTCCTCACCAAGTTCCTCCCTTTTATTCATGCTCTCACAACATTCAGGCATTAGCCAGCTACCTCCTCTTTTCACTAAGGTCGTTCTCCTCAGATCTGGTGATTGTTCCACTTCTGGAATGACTGTGGGATCCACAAGTTTTGAAGTCATTAAGATTCCCACCAGCAGTCCATGTTCATTGAATCTCCAACCTGCTTCTTTCTCAAGAGCTTCAGGTGCTTGCGCCTCGAAGCAGTTCTCATCTTCATCTCAAAAGGACTCCAATGCGGCCTTGAACTGTCAAAGAGCGATTTTGTAGGTTGAGTGGTACCTTCAAAGCACCATCCTCCAATATTTGCTCTCTGCTGCTCTGCTGTTGATTCCCCACCCGTGTTCCATCAACCTTCCAAAACAAAGTATGGGCTGATTTACTTTGGAACTGAAGATCGCATTCTCTTTGAGAAGAACTTCTCGCCCATCAATGTCATGCAAGGAATTTTCAACACTTTTCGCACCTGTGAGGATACGATTTCCTTGGGCATCTTGTAGCTTGGTCTTTGTACTGAATTGTAGCCCTCCTTCCCCATGATCTGCCATACTCAAAGGGAATAATGCTACTAATGCTACGTCTGCTCCACTGTCAATAATGATGGCCACAGTCTTCTCACCATGGGTTCGTCATCTGAGATGTAAATTTCTTCAACTTCGTGGAATTCTGGCTCATCATCATCATCATCGTCATCTCCAATGTAGAAGTGCATTACTCTAACTCCTTCATCTTCTAGCTCTTCATCTCCTTGCATCAAGTCAAAGATGGTTGGCTCACTTTTCGCAATTCTCCTGACTACAGGTTTCGTCTCTGCTGAGCCGCTCCCTTGTTGGCTCACACTAGCATGTTGTTGACCAACTGTATGAGTTGTCACTGATGCTCCTCCTGAAGATGAATGGCTACTCGCTACCTGTCGAATATTGTTTCTCTAACAGTCTGTAGCAAGATGTCCTGGCTTTCCACAAGTGTAACACGCTGCCACACCTTTGCCTTTCTGGTCTTTTCCTTTGCCTTTACCCTTATCATCACCTTCTTTTCCTTTCTGATGTCCTTTTCTTTTCTTTCCTTTGCCCTTGGCATCTTTACCTTTTCCTTCTGATGGTCATTCTTGTCCTTCTTACCTTTTCCTGTGGCATCTTGGGCTTGATCAACGTCCATTGGCATAGGTCCTTGGCATTCTGTACTGCTACTAGTGCTGCTACTGGACACTAGCCACCATGGAAGTAGCCCACTTCTGTTGAGATCTATCCCATTGCAACACATGCTCCCTCAAAGTTGAGTATTGAACATTGTCACCAAGTGTCAACTTCAAGTAGGACTTGGGTTGTCCACCTACACATTTCAAAAGAATAGCAGATTTCAACTCTTCCTGAATTGTAGTCCCTGCCTTGACAGTCTCAACAAGTACCTCTTCAAGCTTCAAGAGTTGAGGTTGTAGTGCACTATTCATTGAAAATGCTGGCCATGTAGTAGCTGCTCGCTGCTCCCAAGAGTGCCAAGCCTCTTGCCTTTGAAGTTGGTTTCAAAGCTTTATTCAAACCCGTCCAGGCATCAAATCCATTGGGGTCGTCAACAGTTTTCACCAATTGCAGTGCCTCTCATCAGTGAAGCTAACTATCCATGGAGCTTGATGCATCTAGTCTTCTCTGCCTCAGTTGCCAAGTGCATGTCAAATTTGTCATTTGGCTTTTCACGCATTTCCTTCAAGTCCTTCATGTAGCCCTCATCAACTGCACTCAAGTACTTCTCAGAGACCCATGCCCACTCCCTAAACGCTTTGATCTCCTCATCCTGTGACTTGTGGTCTAAGATGTTGGGCTTTGCTATCAGCTTTAACCAACGTTGCTATGTTGCTATGATGCTGCCAGCGTTCTCTGTGGTATAGTCTAAAGGATTTCTCTAATCTCTTCCATCTTCTCCTTGTACTAATGTCTCTTTGACACAATGTACTGGGTACAGAGCTGTTTGGGTTCCAAAGGCCACAAATCTATGGCTCACAATCGCGCCCGGGATCCCAGTGATCTAGGGGCTTTTCAATCAGAGCTCCAGAGGGGTTACCTCTTTCTCAGCTCCGCTACCATACGCACTTCTTCTCAAAGGGGCTGCAGTGCACTCACATATGTTCAGTGGTGTCTATGATGCTGTACATAGCTACTCTGATTTAGCTTGAAAATTGTTCGCACATATTACATAATGTTATTTGGGGTACTGTATACCGTACACGTTTTAAAACGTTTATACAAATGCGCTTTCATACTCATATCTTTCTCCCTCTCCCCTCACTCGCCCTCACTCTCCTTCCCTCCCTCCCTCCCTCCCTCCCTCGCTCGGCCTCTGTAATCTTGAGGCGTTGAATGGGCGACGTCGCTCGTAAGTAAAGGTGCGAATTCCTTGGCCCCATTCCAAGCCACAACTCGATGCAGCATCTGATTTACTGCGCTTGATTGAACTTACGGAGCCTCAGGGTCCTGCCAAATCTGCTTTGAGCTTTTCTTCGCCTTATCCTCACAGGCAGGCATTCAAGGTGGCCCCGAGCAGAAGCGCTTCTGTAGATCAAGGATTGCTGCTGGACTTGGAATCCATGTGGAGCACTGGGTGCGCACAAAGCTGCTCCAGCTTCACCTTTCAGGATAGAAAGTCAAACAAATGCCGAAGTACGTCACTGTCGGAAGTAGCAAATGCCTACTTCGGCTGCAGCTTCTGCAGCGGCTACCGGTTCATGCTCCATCCTTTGTGCAGTTCGATCTCTGACTATCTTTCCAAGGGAGTTTCGGAGAACAAAGGTTTAGTTACGTTTCCCTGAACATCTAGGAACAAAAGATTAGCGTGAGCTATCCTGCTTCCAGCTACTAGAAGCTAACTTAGCCTAGTAGCTTACCTCCTTACTTAATTAAGTCAGCGCCTACTTCATTAAGTAGGGATGCGGGGCCTTGGGAAAAAAGGCTCTCTACCTCTAAGATGCCAACGCTGGCTCATTTGGCTGCTGCTTCTCCCACAGATCTTCCCACAATCCCTGCCGGGCTGCTTCTTCAGAGGCATCGGCGTGTCTGATGAAATCCTACCTCATGGGTCTTCTCTAGGAAGACGGCAACGTGCCGATCATCGCCTTTTGCAATTCTCTGATTTGGTTCAGTTCAAAGAATTATATAGATATGTAGAAACCTTACACACTTGCACCTTCTCCATCCAATTCCCAAATCCACTCTTCGATGCCCTCACAGGAGGAGATCTGCTCGTCTAAATGTTGAATAGGAAAACAATCAGAAAGAATCGGAATACTAAAGCGACTAAAGGTACCAGTAGAGAGCAAAGAACGAGAAACAAAGGTCCGCATCTTCACGGCTCACCTTCAAGCGGCCGAAGAGCTTTCCTTGCAGTCGGGGCACCTTTTCTCCCTTGACCTTGCAGCCCAAAATCTCAGGTGACAAAGAAGTTCATGGAAGCACCCAAAGAGAAAAGAACGTGACTCAAGATGACTCATGAATACATATTCGCTTTGGTTGAATGTTTGAATATGTTTCTGAGTTTGGAGCCCAAATCTGCAGCCAGGTCCTTCCGATGTCAAAGTTGATGTCTTTGGATTTCGTCTCCGGCGGCACCTTAAAGAACGAACATCAACTGGAGTCATCAAGTTGAACAACCGGGAGGCAAACAAAAATAAACCGGGAGAACCAGGAGGCCTTGACACGGATCTGGAGAACTTGCGGATTTTGAGCCCAGCGGTAATTTTTGCCTGAAAGAGAACGGAAGCCTTTCGTGCTCAAGTTAGCAGGTAGTTTGAAACAAAAGGCATTGCATCGAAATGCTCAATATGAACCATGGTGAATGCACAAAACATGAAAACATGCTGCTACTTGGCTTTGCTGGCCTCTACCAAATTCAGGATACTGAAGCCCATGAGGAATTTCGGGAAGGAGCTCAATGGGACTTACCTGCAGCAAGACTTAACACAGTTCCGAAAGTATGGAATGCAAATTGCAATTGAGCTCCAAATGCAACACACACACACACGCATCTTAACACAAAAGCTACCAGTTGATGCTTGAAGTCTTTGGCCGCGGCCAAGAAATGTGTCGCTCTCTTCATGTTCTTTTTCAAACATGTGTCAGTGTGTTGTGCTTACTTTGCTGTGCCAAAGCAGTGCACAACACATCAGTTACCAGACCTTCCCATAGGTACAGCGAATGAGCTCGGCCGTTGGGTTTAGTGCATGAAGAACCTGCAACGGTTGCAGCATCATCCCATGTAAGATTCCAGGAGATACAAGTAGGGACCATCACCCGCACTATTGAACGATCTTACAATCAATGTAGATTCCTAATAGAATGCACCAGGACAAAGCATGGAAAGTCAAAGGTCTGACATTGACATGGTCTGAAATTATGTTGCCTCCTCTGTTGTTTCAAGTTCAGCTTTGCTGGCCAAGTCTATCTTGTTCATTAGCCTCAGCACCATTTTGCATGTGTGGCCCTTCTTCAGGATTAATCATGGGGCATTGTGAGAATTCTTAAGACGACAAAAACACACTTTCATTGCTCAGCCACTCACAAAAGATCTGCTTTTTCAACTTGCTTTGCCAGTAACTGGCCCACAGTTTCAAGACCTCAAAACAGCAAACAATTGTACATCAAAACAAGGCCAAGCATTCATATTCACGCTTCCCTCTCGTGCCAGATTCAGGATCTGACTCGAATGCGTTGTTCCTTCTTCATTTCTTGCCGTCGCCTGAAAGAAATCCAAGGTGTTCGCTATTGGCACGCAGGGGAAATCAAGACCAACATGTACCAATGCTACAGGCTGGCAGCAGCACTTCAAAAGCACTGCCTTCCGACTGTCGATCCAGTCGTTGCCAAAGAGGCTCGAATCCACCACAGCAATAGTGCGTTTGATTTCTGTCATCAATGTTGCAGGCATTCCTGCAAATTCCATCGATTATCAGAAAGGGTGTGCACTATGAGGTCAACGATGTGCAACTAGGAAAAGCCTGTCCAAAGATGTGCTCCCCTGCCTACTTCTACTCCGATGTCCCAATGTCGTTTGATAGCTTCTGGCCTTGAGAAATCGATGGCATTCAACTTGGACTTGGACATCATTGGACGATATAGCAAGTTATGAAGTTGGATTACGTTGGATGTGGTCAAAGTGTGGCGACACCAAGCAAAGGATGTGGCGACACCATTGAGGCTTAAATCTCCTCTCCCTCCATTTTGTTCACGGCTACAATGTCTCAAGGACCCGAGAATCTGGCTCGCCAACTCCACTGAGCTCAATTACCACATGGTGGAAAGGCCTGGGAAATGCTTTTCATTGCTGGGAACACTAGTATGCAATAACACAATAATGCTTTATGGACAACAACTAAGAAAACTTGAGACATTTTGCTACTACTTGCAGCTTCAGGTCTTGCCTTTAACTTACGCCGCAAGCAGCAGTGATGCCGTGGAACACGTACAACATCATGCACCATCAATTTGTTTAATTACAACAACTTGGACAGCGTTTATCTTCTTGTTATTTGCAAGTCTTCAGGCCTTTTAATATGTTATTGTTCTTTTCGCTTGTCACTGCATTCTTTGTTTTTTCTATAGTTCAGCCTTGATTGTTGTGATCAATCAAGGTACGAGTAAGGTCACTGTGCGTCACACCTTGAGTACGCTCTGTTCACCAGCTCTTGTACTGATGCCACCAAGTCGTCGGAAGCAGTGCAGCAAACCTCACCAACCAGCTGTTGTCACCAATTCCCCAGACTAGAATAACAATTACTAGGAACAATAAGCTACTTCTGGCATCGCTACTAGGAGCTTTAGCTTTCTCGATGCGTTTGACCACTCCTGAAAAGCATCATTCTTGGAAGGAGCAAGAAAAAGAGTCATTTGGTCAAGTGCCCATATTGCCTGATGGCTAGGCTAAGCTGCATGTTTTCTATGCTAAGTCCTGCACACAGCCATTTGCAAGTTCAGCAATTTCAATGGTTCCATTTTGTTCGTACCTGCACATGTAAAATTGACAAACACTTTCGAATTCAACTTTGAGAATGATTTCAGGTGCGACACGTTGTACTCTAATTTCCGTTGAACAACGACATTATATACATGCCAAGCGGGCTTTTGAATCAGCTGCGCGTCGATGTTGACCGCCGCGACATCATTGACCACGACTCCCAGCCCTCTGCACAGCTTGGATGCTACGCCCTACACTAAACATGCTACCTTGCATGGACCTTGCCTTGCTTGCCTGATCCTTTCAGATTTCAGACTGATTTGCTGTCACACACACACCACTCTTCACTTTGTGGTTTTCATAAGCCAAGAAATCTCTGTCAAACATCTAAGCATGAGTGATCATCAGTGCATGCATTTCAAAGAGAACTCTCAAAGCTATAACGGAGGGGGAAGACATCATAAATACCTGCTTCCTTGTCCTTGCAAAAAACATTAAGAAATAAACAATTTTAGAGGATATTTTTGCATGAACGACATCTAGCTTCTTTCACCTACCTGCCCTGAGCGTCCTAGCTGGTTGTGCAATCTGTTTGAGATGCTTTGCACACCTTGTACATTTTCGTACCCTGCCGACCCTGCCATATAGGAGTGTGAATACTATCAATTGCCAGCAGAATGAGGCTGGGTGTCGGGTGTTTTCCTATGTTGTCACTTCGCTCCTGAGCTTCCCACTTACACCTTCCTGGTTCTCCAAAATATTTTTCAAGAGTGAGGTCTTGCCTGCAAACATTGTGCAGCAAAAGCATGTTTTGCCCGCATGCAGTTTTTCTTGAAGATGTTCAAGTTCATGGCCTGATCCTAGAAACCCGCTGAGGAGAGTCACTGGCGTCCGCGTCGCATCCTGTAGGCAACAAATCCAGGCAAACACATACTACGTGATCCGCTTGTAAGGCTAGGTCTTTGAGCAGGGTCCTTGATTTTTTGAAGGCGTTCCTCTGTGTTGCTGAAATCCAGGACGGTGGTGACTGGACCCTCATCCTGACCAAGGCTGTTGATCTATAACAGCAATAAACTGTTTCCTTGCTTGGAGAACGCCTCGTCTTCATCATGAAGTTGGGAATAGCCAATCCTTGGCTTTGGCTGACAGCCATGGGAGGTATATGCCTGCTTTTCTTCTGTTTCCACAAACTAACTGAGGTCCCCTACTTCCTTGTTGCCGCAGGATTCGCTCCTGGCAAACCAACTTGCAGGCCAGATTCCATTCTATATATATATATGTGATTCTATGATTGGTGGTCAACCTGTCTTTTCCCGAAAGCGGCTGTAAAAGTCATTCTGATGGGGGCCCGCTTCTTGTTCAATACATTTCAGAGAGGGTATCTGGGATGTATGGAAATGTGAAGTATTTCAATCAGAGGTGCAGAATGTTGCAAACGTAGCTAGCGCGAAGGCCTTTGTTAACTCATTGATGACCTTTTGTTGTCTAAGCTAGCCATGCTGTGCAGAATTTGATAGGAAAAGAGACATGGGCACAAGCTTTCCAAGTAGTAATGGCGAAGATCTGCTTCCAGGACAAATGGACATCTGAATCTGATCACATTTGAGAAATGTGCTAGCGCAAACCTAGCGCAAATGCTGGCGCGGATCTAGCGCACAAAAGACTCAGAACTCTTTCCGGCTTGAGGTAACAGCAACACACATCACAGAGGTCACTTCTGTATTTTCCCCAGTATGATATACTACACCCAAAAGCATGTCAGCACACAGCCTAATCTACGTCAGTCAGTTGCAGCATTCCCCCGCAAGATGCGCAGGATTTCATGAACCAAACCAAATGAATCATGTTGATTTCAAAAGACTAGTAAAAAATCAACCGCGAACCTAGCGCCAATCTAGCGCTGCCTTGGTGGTTTGCATGATTCTGCTGGGGGCCCGCTACTAAACCAATACTTACAATCCACATCCTAAGCCTAATCATTTTCCATACCACCTTTCAAAAAATCTTACTATAGGTTTTTGACCGCTGCTCATATTTTTGGTGAAGAGCTTGCAACAAGCCTATGCTCAGTCGGCTTCCAGCACTTCTCTTCCCAGCCTGTGGGAAAATGTGGGAACACGCAACAAACACCAAATGTGCTGAAGTGTTTTGATCAAATAACTCGCTCCCTTGCTGTTGCTGTACTGACTTGAGCTTCGGACCCAACAAGGGCCAGCTAAACCTGAAGAGTCGAACACGACAAACCGATCGATGTGCAATTCCTGTCCAAGGCTAGCGCAGGGAAGTACAAAGGATGTGACGCCACAACCTGAAGATTGATTCCATGCCATTCTTACTTCGTAAGAAGTCTGGGACTGATTGACACGCTGGCAGCTGGCACCCGCAAGACAGTGAACTGTTCGGTCAATTTTCAGAAGTACAGCAACACATGTCAGAATCAAAACCAATGGATTCTAAACTCCCCTCTCTCGGTTTAATTCTCACTATATTACAGTATATACTTTTTCAGCTGATCAAAAAAACGCAATCAATTATCGGATGATCATGCCTTAAATTTTCCCAAATCTGACCACATGTCACAATAAGTCGTCTACAATTTGTCGTCACGCGGCAGTTCTGCGATCTGCGTTAGAATGGATTTGGCAGTTCTTGATCCTCATGGGTTGGTAATGATTGGTGGTGTGTGAAGTGTAAGCTACACATACCGATTCAATTATATATACCGTCCGCAAAATGGTTACCTGTTTGACACGTCTAAGTCTGCTAGGTCAAGCCCCCCTGTCGACAGTAATATGGCACCCTGCATTTTGAGCATTCTCAGCAAATTTGTCAACAAAAAGAGGATTGGCTAGCAAACTTTGGTTTTGAAAAGACATGCAACGCAGCTATTGCATTAGCCGGCCAATTATTGAGATGGTCAAGATACAACCGGCCGGCCACAATGAAGGTAAGTGTGAAAGACCCTACAGTAAGGTGTCTCAGCTAGGCCCTACATGGAGCGTGCTGAAGTTTAATCTGATGACATAAATTGAAATAATGTCCTTCTCAGCCAGGGCCAGTAAACGTCTTCTGTCAAGTGCAGTAGGTTGGAAATAGATCACATTGTTGAACTAGCCAATAGACAACCGGCACAACATTGGCATGCCACACAAAGGTAAGCAAACTCTTGCAGTCCCAATTCATGTTCATCAAACTAATTGGTGGCGACGGCTTGAGGATTCCTCAATTGGCGTCAAGAAACTCAATAACTCTGGCCCTTGCGATTGGCGTTGATGACGAAGGACCCTTTGAGCAATAGGCTGCCCATGGGGCCGCACGATTGCAGTGCCCCTTTGGAGGGGAGAGAAGATGTCGGCACCAATGCGACTCCCCACGGCATTGGACATCTCCTTGGAAGAGGCATTGCTTTGATGCACTGCTACACAAATTTAGCTGCTGTGCATTGCTATGAGTCTGCCGCCTCGATCGCTCACAAAGGGTGATCATGCCATTGATTGCAATTGCGTGCAAGGGAAATCAACAGCTTCTTACTTCCATAGAGCTGTGAGCGTTAGTGGGGTCCAAAGAGAACCTAAAGGAAGGGCAATGCTTAATTATATGTAATATCACTAGTTACGCCTTCCAGTCGTATTGATTTCTCAAGAACCGCTATGCAATTCCTTTTAGTGTTCCTTAGTTGCTGATCCAGGACTGGTGTCTGCTATCATTGATCTGCATACCTGTGCCAGAAAAGGCTAGCAGTCAAGCGCTGCAATTTGATAGTAAAATGCTTGGTTGCAAACTGTAGGTTGGAGGCCATTGCTATTAGGTTGGAGGCCATCGCTTGTAGTGCTCACCGATACTGATCGCGGAGTGGCTGCACCCTTTTTGAGAGGGCTTGCCGCAGCTGATTCACCTTCGATGATCGAAGCTCTGCATTTCCACGCCACACAAGCTATACACCTCCCTGTACGTATTGTCAAGTAATTGTTACATCTGTCTAAGGCCACGTGAATGGTTCAGCTTGACTTCAGCTTGAGATCCTCCATCAACTCCTCAAAGGTAAATTAGACTTCATAAGTCTGGGCGAACAAGAGAGCATCCGCGTTAGTCCTCATTGCCCACAGCAGCTTCCACCTCTGAGTATGATATAAGCAGCACTGACAGCGGAATACAATAGTCCGTAGCAGTTTCTATGAATTCAAGAAGAAAGTCCGGCAAATGAGTACAGTAACATTAGCAGCGTTTAGAAATGACATGATACTCGCGCTCTTGGCTGCCCACAGTGCGAAAGTCTGACCTTTGGACCAAACATGAAACGGCCGAAGGAGGGGATGAATAGTGTCACAGGTGCAGCTCCCGCCAAACGATTAAGGCGAGAGCCATAAGCAACCGCCAAATCCTTGAAGCATGGCTGAAAAAGGCCAGGGACAGAAGCACACTCATAGCAACCAAGTTGCCAGAATAAGTTGTCCTTCCGCTTGGACAAGTCTAGAGCCATGTACTCCTCAACTTCCTGGAAACATAATGCAACAACAAGCGTAAGCGGAGCGGCCTGCGAGACTACCATGTGAAATGCCTGACATGCACTCATCTTAGCCCCTGACGACAGGTTCTTTGCTCAATGTTGGATAAAGACCTTTGCTGAATGGAACCATCAAGATGCAATCTATAAACAGTAATGTTGCATCCAAATTAGTATAATGGGACGGACTAGTACAAAGTGTTCGCCAAAATATTCACACACCCTGATTAGTTTAATGATATATAGTTTAATAATATGTTTTCACCGAAGGTGCTTTTTGCATATTTTTTATTTGTCTACTTCCGCCCTACTACTACTGCTGCTGCTACTACTGCTACTGCTACTGCTACCACCACCACTACCACTACCACGACTACTACTACGACTACTACTACGACTACTACGCAACTACTACTACTACGACGACGACGACTACTACTACTACTACTGCAACAACTACAACAACAACTACTACTACTGCTACCACTACTGCTACTATTACTACTACTAAAAATGTGTTTTGTGGGGGTGCTACTTTTCAGACCCCCTGGATTGTTTGCTAGGGATGCTAGGGGGGTGTTTATGCAAATTAAGATCCAACATTATCAGTCAGTGCATCAACACATCCAATAACCTTCCTGTCCGTGCTTTAATTTCAATGTGTAAGCGCATGACTCTTCTGGTTCCCAGTTGGAAACCAACCAACCTGCACAACAACTTGCAAACGATCCGACAAAAAAGTGATCACCTGCCTGTTCATAGACCTTGTTAGCCGGGTTCCCTTTCGTGCACCTCACTGCCACACTGTCAGCAGAGTCCAGAAACCTCCATGCTTGAGGTGCCGGCCATACATGGCACCCCAAACTGGACCATTCTTTGCTCTGCATGTGTCTCCACCTTGTGATAAAATTGGCCCACACTGGCAGCTTGGCGAAGGGGATGTTGTTGGTGAGTGTGTGAGTGTTTTTTCTTTAACTAATTGGGAGTCTATGTTTCCGAGATTAAAGGGGGCAACGAGAACGCCCCCCAGTCGTTTGCAGAAGTACCTGCATTTTGTCAAGTTCAACTGTTGACATCTTAAGGTTGTTTAGGTCATGAGGTTCAGCTATCGGATCAAATACAACCAACAGCCGATCCAATGACGGCTGATCGTAGGTATGAGTAGCTCAAGAGGTGACAAGTGCATGTGTGCGTCTTGGTCCGAGTCTGTGATTTTGTCTTTTTCACATCTTGAGCTAAGAATATAATGATGCTAATAGGAACAAAAGGCTACTAGGAGCAAAGGGCATCGCTACTAGGAGCAAGGACGCTACTAGGGGCTCTTGGCCGTACTACTAGGAACAAGAAGCTACTAGGATTCCTGGTATGACCAACAAGAAAGGGCATGTCTGAGACTGAGCTATCACATCAAGAGTTGACCATGGAGATGGACAAAATAAGGAAGGAGGGCCCAACAATTCGCAGCCCAGGGTAGCCCACTGTCTCATTGTGTTGCTTCCGCTTTGCCAACTCGTTGCAACAATGTACGCAGTTTCCGCTTGTCAGGTGGGATGATTACAAGACTAGAAAAGAGTTTAGGGCAAGCAAAAACATGTATGCTTGGTGTTGTGCGGTAGTCAGTGTGACTTCAGTGACGCTGTGCCTGCAGGAAACTCTGCTTCAAAAGCTCATCAAATTAAAGGGAAAGCATCAGCCAGCATCAGCTGCCAGTGCAATAACCTGCCTGCTACCAAAACCTCTTGTGGAACACAACATATAGATGCTCCAGGTATTGGAGGGGTAGGTCATATGGTGCAATCAGAAGGCACATGTGTTGGGTATTTCTCATGACAACTGCTAGACCCCACCTCCGGGCAAGGAATTACATGAGCTTCGGCCAATACGTATGATTAAACCTCTATGTCGTATCAAGTTCTTACGCCATGACACAAGTATGATTCCGAAAGGTTCCCCCAAAGGATGTGCTTACGAAGCAATACATTTTGTTCTTCTTGTTCTTGTAAAGAACAGTACTTACGCAAACCTTACGCAACACATGTGTTCAACATGGAGTTTACGCAACCTTATGCAACACAACGTTTTTCTTACGCCACAGATTGATATGACATAGATGCTTCATGAATGTCAAGGGAGGTTTTGGCTATTGCTCACATGCTATTAAACAAACAACTATTATGTCCATCTTCCACATTGGCCTTCCACTGAGGATGTCACGCTGCCCTCAGCAAGCTTGAACCCAAGCCTTTTCGTTGGAATTCAGGATGGACGAAGAGCTGCATGACCTCAAACGCAAACGCTTCTAAGCGAAGAAATCAACCATATTGCAGCCTTCAATATGGCAGCCGATATTGCCTCTCCGAATCCTTCTCGCGTGTAGCTTTGCCTCAGATATGAAAGGACTTCACATGTTAATCTTTTTCTACAGACAGACTTGCTGACCAAGATGCCCATAGCTGATGAAGGCACAAAGACAACAACCAGCGGAATCCCTGGCAGGGCTTGATGTGTGCCATGGTATTCCCGCGCCTTTGCTGAGCTCCCCACTGGTCAGCTTCCACAACAATCTGCACAAAAAGCCATTGGTCATGACGGTGCACTTTCTAATCACTAAGATGGAGACGAAGCATCTTTGCCCAGTCGTCAGGAAGTTGGTGAAGCCTGGGTAAATATGGCCAACAAAGTTCAAACTGTTAAAGCCAAGTCTACATGAATCTGAGAATACAAAGATTGCAAGGACAGGTTCGTGCATTGCATTCTATACTGTAAATGGCACCAATCCCACGATGGATGAACATGAGACAATGCATAGAAAGCACCTTTGGGGTGTCATTAGGGGGCTATGATGATCTGCAGTCTGCTTCTCGTACCGTGTGGAATCATCACTGTTCACATCCCTCAATCGCTGCGTTGCAGTGAAATCACTATCACCAGGGAAACTGCGTTCAGCTTGTTGTTGCAATACCTATTCAAGGATCGTTCACAAGCAATCAATGGAACACGTGTGTATAAACAGAAACGCCTAACGTGAAAAACATAAAAGGCCTCTTGGCACTGCAGGTCTGTCTGATTCTTGAAGCCATTGCTCCTATCAGCCCTGGTCAGCACATGTGCTCTTGTTTCTCAATCATTATGGACGAAGAACCAACCCACCTTGTCAGGTCATCGTGGTGCGAATACCACGTTGCCAAATACACTTTCGCAATCTCCGGCCTCTGTATGTCAGCAACAATCAAATTTATGTATCATTGGTGTCACTTAGCCTATATAAGTTAAAATCCAATTTTGCGCAGTGCACGAGAAACTAGTGAACCCAGGTGAACAAACAAATCAGGTCGTTCTTTTTCAATTGTTCTTTAGGGTTTTTCATTATATAGTTGTTGTTTGTTTTTGGGTCAACTGTATTTTTTGTTTGATGTGTTTTTGTGTTTGCCTTTTGTAGTTGCATGTTGTTTTTTGTGTTTTATTTGGCAAAACCATTAGAGCTATGCTAACTGCTGGTTCCTCAATGATCAAGTGCTCGGTTATAGATTTGACTATAATTGTAATTGTAACTAACACTGCAGCATGGCATACTGCAGCATAGCGGGAACTTAAGTAACTGTAGCTAAAGCAATAAGTAAGCGCAAAACTTAACAGGACCAAAACAACGACTTAGCACAGCACAGCAAAATAAAACTACCATTTAGTCGGAAAAGGCACTATCACTATGGACTTGAATGACTTGACTTGACTTAACTCAAGGCAGGACATTTGCTGACTGCAGACTGTTGGGGTTCCTTTGTGTGCTGCCCAGGCATAGTAGAACCCAACAAAGATTGGACAATATAGTATAGTCATAGTGACTATAATGTAATATTTAAAATGTGTTTTTTTACAATGCTACTTGGCGCTTATTACATTTTATTACCAAACCAAGTGAAGACCGCAGCTAGCCGCTAGCTCGCCGCTGCTACAAGTAGCTTGTAAGAGCTGCTCTTGCCCCTCTAGGCCTCTACGCCCAGCACGGCCTGCCTCCTGCTGTTGGCCCCTGGCTCGGCCAAGGCCCAAACAAGCGGCCGCGGCCAGAATCCTGGCCTTGAAGCCCCCGGCAGGCTACCAAATTTGCCGGAGTGAGAGGTCTCCACTCTAGGCCCGGGTCACCCCCGGAAGGCACCAAAAGGCAAACAACTGCAAAAGCGCATCAACAAACACAAACACGAAAAAAACAAACGAAACAAATAGATATATATATATTAAAACCGAAGAACATGCGGAAAATAGGGCCTTCTCAAAAAATGCAGAAAAACACCGGAGCGCGACAAGCTACCAGGCGAGCCCAGCAATCTGCCCGGGCAAGGCCCTCTCCACCAGAAGCAATAATAAGTAGGAACTCGTCCAGGCCGATCAGGAAAGGGGGCCGGGGAGAGAATGGAAGGGAAAAAGAAAGAACAGGGACGGGCTTGCGAAAGGAAAACAAGAAGAAACAGAACAGAGTAACATGGAAGAAAAACGTAGCAGCCCCGGAATTGTTTTTTGGACATCTGGGCGCAGCTGAGAGGACATCTATCTGGGGGTATAGGCATCACAAGAAATGATATAGGAGGTCAAAAGGGGAGGCTATGTGCTCGAGGGGGCACGTGGTCGAGGTTTTTGGAAGCAGAATAGCAGGCGGGAAAAACGCGCCGGCCAAAGCCATCGCCATTGGCGCATTTTGGACGTTTTTAGCATGGGTAGGGTATGTCTTTTCTGAAGGATGTGAGGAGGTCTTTTGACAGCGACATCGGCGCACTTTAGCTCTTGGGAGCAGCATGGTGGAAAACTGTTGTGAGGGATACATACACAAATACTCATGCATACATACATACATACATAGCATAACATTACTTTACATTACTTTACATTACACTACATTACATTACAGACCATACCAGACCAGACCAACATACCCACATACATACATACATACATACATCCATGCATACATACATACTTACTTACTTACTTACTTTACATACTTTACATACATTACATACATACATTACATACATTACATACATTACAAACATTACATACATTACATACATACATTACATTACAATACATACATTACATACATTACATACATTACATACATACATTACATACATACATACATACATACATACATACATACATACCTTACATTACATTACATTACATTACATTACATCACATTACATTACATCACATCACATCACATTACATTACATTACATGACATGACATTACATTACATACACACACACGGCTCAAGGGTTCAGGCGGCTCAAACCCTTCGTTGGGCCCTGCACGACCTCACCAAGCACGCCCTGGCTGAGAAGGAGGGAATCCTCTGCTGGTGCTTTGACATCAAGCTCCATGGAGAGGTCTACATGGAGAACTTCCACGAGGGCGAGAGCCTACCAGGCCTGTCGAGGCCAAGGGTGTTCGAACTGGATCTGGGAGGATAAGCTTTGCGTGGGTTATGTCTGCAGGAAATGCGGATTGGCGTGGCAGGCACCCTCTCAAGGCTACAGCAATCGAACACCCTCGAGATCCTGAATAAGTAGCTAATCACCATTTCTTGGAGTTCCTTAGACCCCAAGTTACAACAGCAGCTGGAGCAGCGAGGCATCAAGCCTTCTCCACCCAAACAGGAGCCAGAGTTGACCGACGTCCTGAAAGAGAACATGGCTCAGCTGCCCACAGCGGTGAAGGAGTTGGTGGAGCGCATCACCAAACCTCCGCCAGAGACGGAAAAGGACATGGCCTTGAAGTTGGAGTCCCAAGTCTCAGCTTTGAGGGACCTTTCCCATAGGAAGCAAATCCTGCAGAACAACATTGTCTTCGACATGCGCCCCAACCAGCCGGATCCAGGGGACTCTATCATCCTCCAGCACCTCCACACAATCTGGAAAGTCTACCATCATTTCACAAAGACAAAGCAGCATCTTTTCTGGACCAGCTGGAACACGGCTTTAGGTGCTCTTCACAAGGCCAAGTACCGTTGGCAGGTTGCCACTGGACCCTTGCAAGCCCTTCAAGCTTATTTGATGGACCTGGACTTTGACATCTCCAACGGCCAGAAGTGGAAAAGGACAGGTTATGGAGGCATACCGGATTGTGTCCTGCGTCTGACAGATCCATGGCCTTTGATGCACCACAAGCTCACACACGAATTTTGGTGGCAACGACTTCTCCGTTTGACCAGCTATGAGGGCTCCCACCATCTGGAAAGGCCACTAGATTGGATGATCAGCCTACAAATCCAGACATCCACCAGTGAATCCATTGCCACCGGCCTCAGGGCTTTTCACCAGGGCACGCTACATGGCCTCACTGGACACTTGCCCCTTGTGCGGAGTTGAGCTGACTTTCACTCATCTTCTTGGGCAATGCTCGTTCTGGAAGGGCCAGTCGACTTGAAGTGGGCACCGACCCCGAGCTTTGGCAGTGAGGACTGGTTCAGCGCATTTTCTATGAACCTGAAGAGGGCCTCTCCACGTTGGAAGGCACAGGCCTGTGGAAAGACTTGGGTCAGCTCCGGCTACAAAAAGGCCACATCTGCTCGATTGCCATTGCTCCTACCTGTGGAGACAAGAGACACAAGCGATTTGCCTTTGCAATCTATGTGCATTTGACCTCCAACAAACAGCGGGTTGGCTCCATCACCGGCAATTGTCCAGGTCCGGCCACCAAGTTGGGGGCAATCTTCTATGCCATGAAGCATTTGGCCTTGCGTGTTCTTGAGAAAACTCCAGTTGCGCTCTTGTTGCCTTTGAAACTTTCCCAGATTTGTTCACTGGCTTGGAGTTCCAAGATTTCGATCATGTATGGTCCCTGCTTTTCTCCCGCAAAGAGCTGGAGCAAAATGAAATGAGACGAGTCACGCAGAAGGACACGCAGAAGCTGGCTGAGAGCGCCGGAAAGCTGTTTGAACCGACTGAGATCTTGGACCTCCAGTCACATATCGACGAAGATGCTCACTCCATTTTGCTCATTGCAGGTGAGCGGATGAACATTTTGCTCAAGGACAAAGAGCACTTTCTTCATCGTAAAGAGGACTCCATCCAGCAGAAGATCCCTCTCATCCAGCAGAAAGCAGAAATTCTGCGTGACTTGTTGACCAAGCCATCCGCCGCGGGCCACAAATGAGTGGGATCCAGTGCAAGCAGTGTCGTTTGAGGTATCACAGCAAGAGCTTGCTTAGTGATTTGAAGGAAGCAGCAGACAAGCAGTGCCACCAAGAGGACACTCCGAGTCCTCCAAAGCAGACACGAATGGAGATGATCCATGCCTTGGTGGCATCGCAGCAAGGGCCACAACCATGTGTTCACCACCTTCAGTTGGATCGAGCATACCTCATGTGCTCCGTTTGCAGAAGCTACATTTTAGCTCGAACCAACGAGGAAGCCTTCAACCGCTTTGTTGGAGAACCGTGCTATCATGGGCCACTGGAGCCGAGCCTATGGGAAGGGCACGCCTCGCACACCATGCTGCGAACAGGCCAGAGCATCGAGTGCTCGAGATGCCACGCCCGAACGAGGATGGCAGATGGGAGACCACAACTCTCCGGTCGCCTACGCGCTCGGTGCGTCTACATGAAGCAGAGGGATTTGCGACAGATGTTCGCATGAGACTCAAGCAGACTCAAAAAGGCGTGCAAAAAATACATACATACATACATACATACATGCATACATACATACCATTACATTACATTACATTACATTGCATTGCATTACATACATACATAACATAACATGACATAACATAACATAACACTACATTACATTACGTTACATTACATACATAACATACATTACATACATAACTTACATAACTTCATAACATACATAACAAACATAACATACATTACATACATTAATACAGTACATACATTACATACATCACATACATTACATACATACAAACATACATACATAATCATACATACATACGTATGTACATACATACATACATGCATACATGCGTACATGCATACATGCATACATACATACATACATGCATACATACATAACATACATAACATACATAACATACACAACATACACAACATACATACATACATACATACATACATACATGGCTCAAGCCGCAAGCGGTTCAAGCTGGTCCCCGCAAGAAATCCATAGCACCACGAGTGCACTGAGTTCCAAGAGGCCCACACCGCCACGGAAGTGTCCCTGGGTGAGCGTCCTTTGCTCGCAATCCACGTCTACTTCTTTGCCGCTCCTGACTTGCTCTATGGTGGCTGGCAAAGATCTCGCCTGGGACAACCTCACTGGCATCCTGACCAGGTCCGCCTACCCACCCTCAACCTTGGGGACTTCTTGATCTACCTGATCACTTTGCCCGTGATCCCTACATCATCAAGAACTTTCCAGGCCAGAACGTGTTCGGTGAAGTGATCATGGCTTGGCGCAGGGCCTACACCCCATGCAGCAAGGCCACATGCAACAACTGGATCTGGGAGGACAAGATGTACCCAGGTGCCAGGTGTCGACGATGTGGCACTATGTGGTTGACCTCAACGACAACCACGGGCAAAGGCAAAGGATATGGCAAGCCATCTGGCAGACTATCCAAAGCGCCAAGAACCTGGCCAGAAGCTCCGCCAGGTTTACCAAAGGTCAAGCCACTCAAAATCTCCAAAGTTCAGCAGGAGGCCACTGAACTACTAGCCAACACTTGGACCACCTTGAACGAGGACACACAGACTCGCTTGCAGGCCATTGGCATTGGACCGACAAAGCCTGATGAACCTGAGCTCAAGGATGTACTCAAATCTCACATGGAGGCATTACCTCAACAAGTACAAGATCTGGTCAACAAGCTGACCACACCAGAGCCTTGCACCGAAAGAGAGATTGCGGCCAAACTCAAGGGCCGAGTGACTGAGCTCAAAAATCTTTCCACGAGGAAGACTCAACTCCAGGCCAAGATCGACAATGTCAAAGCACAGTATGCTGCCCTCCTGACTGACATGCAGGAGCTCCAAACCAAGCTCACAGAAGGACAGCAGTCTCTCAAGAGCTTGTCGGACGACTACATGAAGGAGGCGGTCAATCAGACACCAACCCCTTCTGAGTTGCTGGTGGCCCATGGAGAAGCTGAACAGATTCCCATGGCAGTTGAATCATTTGTCCATAGCCTGGGCATTTCATTGACGGAAGAGCAGAAGACTCAGCTGCATGGACTCCTGAAACGACCCAATCACGATCAGGAGGACCCCACCAAGCGGCGCAAAACCGAGACGACAAACCTTGGGAAATCTGGACAGTGTGGGTAACATGAGCTCACTCATGTTTCAGGGGTGGACTTACCCAGTTCCGGACGATGACATGATGCCATGTGAAGGCCTCGGAAGTCCGATTTCGAAGCATTCAAATGATGATTTCAATTTTGTTGATGCGGATCGACCACTGGCAGCGCATTCACCAACACAACCGGTTTGCCGCGCTGTCACAGGCTCAGAGCCGCACTTGGGGTATACAGCTACATTGAGTGCAGGGGATATTGCACTACAAACAGCTGACCAATACACAGGGGAGCTCTATCCTACCTTTGAAGGGGAACATTCAACCACAGGTAGACCAGAGCAACCAAATCACAGTTTTGATGAGCGCAGCCAAAGACCACAGTCTGCGAGCACAACGGCTCGCCGGGCGCCAGATGGTCTGACCTACCTTTCCATTTTGGGAGGGGCACCGACTGGCACTTGGACTGCTACCAGTCAAGCTACACAGAACTCAGGTATGCAAAATTACGCCGCATCCACGGATTGCATCCTCCAAAACCTCACCATGGTGGTTGGCAATCCTAGCCTCAGGTGTTTGGCAAACGCTCCCTGGCGCGCTTTCACGTGGGTGTGCGCTTTGCTGCAGGAAACCAGCACTCACCCTTGGCACCATCCAAGAGGCAGTACAAGAGTCACTTGACACAGCAGAGCCAGTGGACCTACAGGCTTTGCCAGGCTTGAGAGACCTCTGGAAGCAGCATGACTTGAACGTCCAAGGTGATGCCAACCATTTTGTGAATTCATTGTGGCTGCAATCCCAAAGCAGAGCTTTTGACTACCGTTTTGCTGAAATTCGAGAAGGTGGATATCTCACTGACCATGTGCAGCAGCCCATCTTGGTCCCCTTTCCGGATGATTGGCCTGATGATGTCACCTTCCAACAATTGGTCAACAATTGGGCAAACCAAGGCATGGGACAGTACTTGATGGATGATAAGAAAATCTTAGTCTGCCATGTCACACGGAACACCTGCATTGATGGAGTGATGACGAAACATCAAAAGCCTTTCAACCCCTACGGCACTTTCACTATGCCACGGTCTCTTGATGGCTTCTCACGAACTTCAACAGAGTTTGTGCCGGCAGTGCTGATCTGTCACCGGGGCCAGTCCCATCAAGAAGGTCACTACTTTGCCATCTTGATCTACAGGGACCTTATGTGGATAGCAGATGATGGCAAGGTTCCACAACACTTGCCCCACCTCACTCCAGCTTTGGCCAGTCAGATCACTCAAGTGTGGGCTGTCAACATTGATTGCTTCAAGACCCCACAACAAGTCCTACAAGGACTTCCGCCAGCGGAAGAACCGGACTTCGATCCTCCGCTACATCCAAGTCCAGTCAAGAGGGCCAGATATGCACAGGACCACAACTCCCTATACTATGCCAATGTCACCAACCTAGGCAGACAAGTCATAGACTGGTACTGGACAAGGGACAGCGGCATCTACATCTTTGTTGAAACTCATCTGGACCCACAAAAGCATTGTGAGCCAGTTTCAAATGCATCTGGTTGTCATGCTACCCAAGAACCAGAAGCTCGAGAGGCCCATCACCCTCACGTCGACCCTTTGGCGACTGTGGTGTCGACTCAGGAAGCCGCTTCTGGATCACTGGCAAAGAAGCTCACCGCCCACCATGAGCCATGACAGGGCGAGGCCAGGGGCCAATGTCTTACATGTGGCATTGGAACGGCTCCTCAGACAAGAGGTCACGAAGGCGAGACAGCACCGTGGCATCACCGTCCTCATGGATATGTCCACGTTCTATGACACCATCAACCTCAGAAAGCTGCAAGAAGAGGCCATTGGTTTGGACTACCCTCCACTGATGTTGGAGCTGGCAATGCAACTCTACTGTGGCCCGAAAGCCATTTTGGCTGAACAAGAGCTGACCCCGTTCTTTCATGTGGATCATGGAGTACCCGCTGGCTGTCCTCAAGCACCGTTGCTGGCCAAAGCAGTACTTGCTCCGGCTCTCATCCCCTGGAAGGAGCAACATCCAAAAGCTCACTTGTCCAGTTGGGTCGATGACGTTGGATTTGACCTTGAAGGAACCACGGCACTCCAAGTTGCACAGCAGGCTGTAGCAGCCTACAGGGATCTCCAACAACGCCTCACTGGCCTCGGGCTCAAGGTCAATCCCAAGAAGACAGCTTTCATTGCAACTGATCGAAGCACGGAACATGCACTGAAGGGACTACTACACGAGCACGAACCGCCAATCTCCACAGTGATGAGAGACTTGGGAGTTGATCATCAGGCAGCACGACGACGAAGGATCCCAGTTCTCAGGCAGCGATTCCAAAAAGCCAAACAGAGGAGGATCAAGTTGAGATCTTTGAAAATCCCAGCCCTCAAAGTTCGACTACGTCTCCACAAGGGTGGCATTCAGCCGGTGGCACTGTGGGGAGTAGAATCCCAAGGTCTAGCACCCAGATACCGCACGGCCCTCAGACAAGCCTTGGCCACTCATCTAGGCCATCGCACGGGAGGGTTGCTGGACACCACGTATGACCTCCATAGCCAAAAGTACATGGATCCAGCAGACCAAGTCATCTTGCACCACATCAAAGCCATGCACACCCTGTATCACAACTGGCGACCAGAACAACTGCCACATTTGCAGCAAGCATGGACTGAGATTCACACTCACCTCCAGGCCAAGCAGCATCCATGGTATGTGGTTCGGGGACCTATGGCTGCCACAATTGCTTACCTCAAGCAGGAGATCACTCTCCAAGACCCGTGGTGGAAGCTCGAAAGAGCCTTGAAGCAGGAGGCCAAAGACCAACGCATTGCCAGACTGGCAAGCAAACCCAATCACCAGCACCTGGTGACCGGCCTTGACTGGCACGTCTATCGACAGGTGATCAAAACCATTCCTGGTGAACACAGACCACATCTGCGCACATGGACACAAGCAGCACTGCACTACAAAGAAGATGGAAAAGCCAAAGAGTGCCCCATTTGCAAAGTCCCGGCCACCACAAAACACATTTTGTGGTTGCGCAAATGGCACCACACTCAACAGCACAAACCAATGCCATCGGAGTGGGCTGAGCGCATCTTGTCTGATGATGAGACACCATTGTGGACAGCCGGCTGGATTCCCTTAGAACCACAAGAAGCCAAAAACATGGTGCACCCATACCACGGCCATGGGGCATGGCAAGATCTACAGCAATTGGCTCCGCATCCTCATCAAGGATGGGCTTTCACTTTGGATGCCACACCATCCAGCTATGACCAACGAGATCAGCTTTGGATCTTTGGCCTTTGTGCCCACACCATGTCTTTGGGGCACTTGCAACGACTGGCAGCCATCACAGGCACACCACCTGCACCTCACAACAAGGCACGCGTCCTGATGGAAGGCCTGGTGGCCTTGGCAAAGCATACCGCAACCCAGGTGAGAGTCATCGTCCAGCTCATCAGTGTCTGGGAGGCCTGGACCCAAGAAAAACATCGAGGACCCTTCCTCGATCAGCTGGAGCAGATCACTGCACAAGACTATCAACGAGTCACCGTGCTTTATGTGGCCAGGAACACCAAGTCCCCACAGGCACCAGGCAGTGAGCCGCAGCTACGACGACGACAACGTGATGCAGCATTAGCTGCATGGGAACGGGCCAAGACCTTCCAGAACAGCAGGAGCACGGGCTGGCAAAAAGTACTAGATGAGGACCACAAACTCATCTATCAGCATGCCATCAACACATTGTCAGTGATCTTCACCAGCAAAGATCACTAAACCCACCAGAAAGCAAACAGACACCAAGGCAAGCACACAAAGCAATACAAGAAACAGCTCATTGCACAATGCAAACACCCTTGGCAAGAACCTTCACACCGGTGGATGGCCCACAGAAGTGGCTACCAATGTGGGGCCTGCAGAGTTCGGGTGCATCAAGGCCTAACGGTTCAAGCTCTTGAAGAGCATCTCCAAGCAGAATGTCCGCAGCTCAGCCTTGAAGCCAGGCTACCTGAACCAGAACAACCACACCAACCACTGCCGAAAAAACAGACCAGACAGCAGGTCATCAAACAGCTTCTGCAACAGCAGAGTGAACAGGCACCACCTCAGCAGCAGCACGAGCTGGAAGAGACCACGGGCTACCTGCGCTGCGTCCGGTGTGGAGCCAATGTCCACAAGAGAAGCAATGAACAGCTGTTCCAGGCTTTCGTCCAGGGACAATGTCTGGACCAGCCCTACGAGGCTCCCCATGATGGCCACCGCAGCCATGTTCTTTGGCAAAAGGGCACCAGAGTCAACTGCACCCAATGTGGATTGAGTCTGCATTTGGATGCTCACCAAAGACTCATCCTCACCACTGCCTTCAAAAAGCCCTGCAAGGGTGCAGGCAGCACAGGCTCGCCTTTGGAAGAGTTTTTCCGCAGGCAGGCTACACACACCGAGCCACAGAGCCCAGAGGACTCAGCAAGTGGCAGCAGCCATCAAAGTCAGCATCCAAAGGCAGGAACAGCAACGGCCAAGAGGCCAAAAACCCAGCCACAGCAGCCTGCTGAAGCCTCAGAGTCCCAACCCAAGGGTCCCGGGCCGACACCACGGAGGCTCCACTTTCCCACACAGCTGGACCAGCACGCTCAAGGAACACTGGCAACTTCGCCAGCACAGGCCATGACACCGAGCCCTCAAGTTCCTTTGAGCAGCCTGACAAACCAGCACACGCTGGGGACCGCAACTGCTGGCCAGGCAGGACAGGCTGATGAAGACGCCTCCATCACTGTGGACTACTTCTGAGCCGTCTGAGCCTAGCGGAGAAGCCAAAGAGCAAACGCCGAACACCCTTCAGAAGGAAAAAATACATACATACATACATACATACATACATACATACATACATACATA
>CAXAMN010022962.1:512787-534156 GCA_963970005.1 Durusdinium trenchii | reverse complement strand
ACATACATACATACATACATACATACATACATACATACATACATACACACATACATACCACTGGCTCAAATACCGGGATCCACATGCTGCCGACCTGGTTCTCCACACCCTTGAGCACCAACTTCAAGCAGCACAACAAGCAGCCAACGACGAAGGCCATCTCCAATACAAAGCATGGCTGAAGCAGAGCGAAGCAAAAGGGCTCAAAGGACTTTTCCGCAGCCTAAAAAGCAGTGAGCTGGCCTGGGAAAGACCCTATAGGCAGCTTCCACCAGAGGACAGAATGACACAACGACTTCATGACTGGGGACAGCTGTGGCAGATTCGGCAGAGTGATCAACCACATGAGAGGCCCAGCTTACAAGATGCAGCCAGGCAGCAAGCACAACAGCTTGAACCTTTGACCATAGGTCAGCTGGCTTGGACCCTCAAGCACTTGCCAGACAAGGCATGTGGCCCAGACGCCATCACAGCCCAACTCCTTCGAGCAGCACCACCACTGGCCCTTCCGCCACTCCTCCATCTTTTTCAAGAGATGGAGAAGCAAGCCCAGTTAATTACCCAGGAGCAGATGCACATGGTCATCATGCTGCCCAAATCCAGCACCAAGGAGCGCCCCATCACGCTCACCTCCCTGCTGTACCGCGTTTGGTGCAGACTGAGGAAACCGTTACTGGACCAATGGCAGAAACAGCTTCCCACAACCATGGACCATGACAGAGCACGACCTGGGGCACACGTCTTGCAGGTAGCCCTTGAACGCTTGCTGAGACAGGAAGTCCAAAGAGCAAATGGTCGCCATGGCATCACATGCCTGATGGACATGTCAACGTTCTATGATACCATCAACCTCACCAGACTGCAACAAGAAGCACGGCAACTCAACTACCCGCCGCTGATGCTGGAGATGGCCATGCAGCTTTACACCGGACCCAAAGCAATTGTTGCTGAGCAAGAGATGACACCATTTTTCCACGTGCAGAATGGAGTTCCAGCAGGCTGCCCTCAGGCACCATTGTTGGCCAAGGCCGTCCTGGCACCAGCACTCCAGCCGTGGAAATCCAGTCATCCTGAAGCTCATCTCTCCAGCTGGGTTGATGATGTTGGCTTTGATCTGGCGGGCTCAACTCCGATGACAGTGGCCAAAAAGGCAGTCCAGGCATACCGAGACCTGCATGAGAGATTGGTTCACCTCGCCCTCAAGGTCAACCCACAGAAAACGGCCTTCATCACCACCGACAAACACACTGACAAGGCCCTACGAGAGCTGTTGACACCGGATGATCCTCCAATCCAAACGGTCATGAGGGACTTGGGAGTTGACCACCAAGGAGCAAGACGACGAATCCCAGTGATGAAGCACCGACTCACCAAAGCACACAACAGAAAGATCAAGCTTCGAACACTACGGATCCCGGCCCTCAAGATCAGGTTACGCCTTCACCGAGGGGGCATTCAGCCGGCTGCTCTGTGGGGAGTGGAAGGACAAGGCCTGGCACCACGCTACAGAACCCCCCTCCGACAGGCCATGGCCAAACACTTGGGGCACCACACTGGTGGATTGCTGGACAGCACCTATGATCTTCACCACAAGAAGTACATTGACCCAGGCGATCAGGTAGTCCTGCACCACATCAAAGCCATACATAGCCTCATCCAAGCCTGGCCCGAAGACCAGATGGCTGCACTGGAGCAGGCCTGGGAGGCCACTTTCAGCCAATTGCAGAACAAACCCCACCCGTGGTATACAGTCAGGGCCCTATGGCGGCGGCCATCACCCATCTACGAGAATGGGGATGGCAGGCAAGCACACTCCTGAGATGGACCCGCCCAGAGACACCACTGACGATGGGTAATGAACTTGACCTGCAACAGCCTTGGTGGAAACTCGAGAAGGTCATCCTCCAGGAAGCCAAGAACCAACGCATCAACAGACTTGCCAGCAAACCACACTATCACAATCTGGTCACAGGCATCGACTGGCACACCTACCATGCTGTCAAGAACAAGCTTCCGGCCCAGAGCAAGCACTACCTCAACACATGGGTCCAAGCAGCAGTGCAGTACAGGGAGGCTACCAAGATCAAGGAATGCCCCCTCTGCCACGTGGAGGCCACACCCAAGCACATTCTCTGGTTGTGCAACTGCCACAAAACCCAAAAACATGATCCAATGCCGACAGAATGGATGGAGCGCATCACGTCCAAGGATGAAGAGCCTCTTTGGACAGCAGGCTGGATTCCGTTAGAGCCCCAGGAACATCGCACCCACGAGCATCCACATCAAGGCCATGGATGCTGGGCTGACCTGACACCTTTGGATGGGCCTACACCCTTGATGCCACGCCTTCTTCCTATGATGAACGCAACCAGATGTGGGTTTATGGGCTCTGCATCCACACCATGAGCTTGGGACAGCTCAATCGGCTTGGCGCCATCACGGGAGTGGCCACTGGAGCACAAACAAAAGCCCGAGCCCTCTTGGCAGGGGTTGTTGCCCTGGCCAAGCACACACAACCTCAGCCAAAGTCATCGTCCAGCTGGCCACTGTCTGGGAAGCATGGCATCAGCCCAAGAGCCGGGCACCCTTCAGTGACATCCTCGAAGAAGTCACGGAGCAGGACTTTAGTCGCATCACGGTCCTGTACGTCAGCAAGGCCACACGTACACCAGAGGCCCCCGGCAATGAGCCCCAGCTCAGACGCAGACAGCGAGATGCAGCCCTCACGGCGTGGGAGAGGGCCAAGCAGTTTCAAGACCACAAACTTGAGGAGTGGCAGCAAGTCCTCGACAACGATCACCAGCTGGTGTACAAGCATGCAGTGCAGAGGCTGGCCAAGATCTACGAAGACCCACAACACTACATCCATCACAAGGCCCCGCGACACCAGGGCAAGCAAACGAAGCAATACAAGCGAGACCTGGTGAAGCAATGCACCAAAGCCTGGGATGACACACACCACAGATGGGAGCCCCACCGAAGCGGATACCAGTGTGTTGCCTGTGGCACCCGGATGCATCAAGGCCTCACCAAGACCATACTTGAAGAGCGCCTCCAAGAATGTTGCCCACAAGTCCTCCTCGCGCAAGTCCAGGCCACCCCAGCCCAGGCAGACCCACCGGCCAAGAAGCAAACCAGGGCCCAGACCATCAAGAACCTCTTGAACCAGCAACAGCAACAGCCGCCAGGTCCCTCAGACCATCACTTTGCTGAGACCACTGGCTATCTCAAATGCCTCAAGTGTGGGGTCAACACCCACAAAAGGGTGAACGAGGATGCTTTTCATACCTTCATCTCATCCAGATGCATTGATGAGCAGTTCACACAAACATCCCAAGCCCATCCTAGTCACAGCCTCTGGCAGAAGGGTGAAAAGGTGAGATGCACCACATGTGGCAGCCAATGGAGCCTTGACGGTGAACGCCGCATCATCTCCAACCAGCACCTCACCAAGGCCTGCAGAGGGGCAAGTGGCAAGGGCTCTCCACCCATCAGTGAATTCTTCAAGAAGAAGAATGATGGCCCAAGTCAAGCGTCAACACCAGCCGACCAGGAAAGCCACACCGGCCCCACACCTAGGCGGCTGCACTTTCCAACCGCACTGGATGAACAGGAGGCAGCCAACCAGCTCTATCCAACTGACTCTGCCCTTGAGCAAGCTGGCACAAGTCATCCGACACAGGCGATGCACCTTCGCCCAGCTGTCGACAGCCTGCCACCAGGGCAACTCAACGACTCCCGTCCCCAGGCTGCCGGGTCTTCCAGCAGTCAAGAGTGTGGGGAGGAGGAAAGCCCAACCTCGGATGGAGCAATGCAAGTCGACTACTTCTAAACCGGCTCCTACGCGGCGAGCGCGCTGGCAGCTGCGGCCCAGGCCAATACGGCCTTCGTTCAACACAGAAAAGGTCTCCTTTAGGAAAAAAATACATACATACATACATACATACATACATACATACATAACATACCATACCATACCACACCATAACGGACCATACCATACCACACCATACCATACCATACATACCATACATACCATACATACCATACCATACCACACCATACCATACCATACCATACCTACACACATACATGGCTCAACATTTAAGGTCTCAAGGAGGCAGCCTCATAAAGACCTGCTAGTGTGCAGCCCGCAGCGAGGTCACCCAGAGTACCACCACCGCCACTAAGATTCACCGGTACCTTTTCTTTGCCCGTAGTAGCGGAGGATAAGGACACCGGCATCTCTTCCTGCTGCACTGCTTGAGCGGTGCCTCAACCTCCTGGACCTCATCTCTGGCATTGGTGCTTCATCACTGTATCCTTCACTTCAACGGCATGCTCAAGGTCTGTGCTCTGATCTGTGCCTGCAGCCTCGACTTCAGGACCCTCTCAGGAATGCAGCGCTTCCACATGGTGCTGTGCTGTGTGCAAAGGCACTGCTGCGGCAATTGGATCTGGACAGACAAGTTGAAGCCCAACACCAGACGCCGCCAGCTGGTGCAGGCCAGCAGCAGCAACAACAACAACAAGACCAACAACCACGACGACGACGACAAGAGCAAGAGCACGAGCAAGACCACCATCACAACCACCACAACCATAGCAACAACAAACAACAAGAACAAGAATCAGCCATTTCCTCCTGACCTTCTTCCTTCACCTCCCTCTTCCTCCTCCTCACCAGCGCCTGGCTGTCAGGCGTATGCCTTTAAATATAAGCAAGGCCTACAGGGCATCGTGTTGTCCTGCCCCACCCACTCACCGATCAAGATAGCATGCATGAGTTGCCCTGATAGTTTTTCACATCTTCAGACCAAAGGCAGTAGAAACAAGTGCCACGCTAGTAGTAACAGGTGCCTTACTAGTAGTAACAATGTTTGCTATTAGAAACAAGTGCCACGCTGCCCTAAACAGCCATAGGCAGAATCACACACACAGGGCCCCGCGCCCATCCTTTGGCAAAGCAGGCCTACCGTTTGAGTGGAAAGGATTGCACAAAGTGTGTCAAGACAAGTTGATTCGATGAATTTGTTTCAGGCCTCAGCATTTGCAAAAGCCATGTCCGGCAAAGCCTTGCTTAGCTGCTAACACGTCTGCATTTGAAAAGTGTTTGTAATCAATGCTGGCCCCATATGCAGGGGCAACTATATAAAAGCCCAAGTGGGAATGCAATTCAATGCTCTTATTGTAGGCACCATGCCAGGAACTACTTCCCAAAAGATCTTATACATTCTCAGTCAAACTGGGCTCACTGCTCAAGATGTTCATTGACACTCGCCCCGCTTCAGTGCACTTGCTACAGTATGCTTCTTGGTGCTGCTTCATGCTTTGTGTGACGTGTGTTTCTTGAAACTGGAAAGCCTAGTAGTGTCCTTGTTCCTAGTAGTAATGCCAGGAGCCACTAGTAGCTTCTTGTTACTAGTAGCGATGCCCTTTGTTAATTTGAAGCTCTCGGAGCTGAGAAAAGCATGTTGGGTGAGACATGCATTGCTGTGAGAAGATGCTCAATCAGGCGAAGAGCGATGCCTTCCCCGAAAGCTTCGGAACCGCAGGCAGATTGAAGCAGGCTTTCAGCTGCTATACATGGCGCAGCATCGTTTTTCTTTCGAAGCCAAAAGTCGAAGCTTCAGCCTGAGAAAACACTGGCTGGGCTAGAGCTTGTTGGAGCGAGTTTGACATTGCGATACTTCTGGCGGGCTGGGGTACAAGCTGGCATGCACCGGCTGCTCTAAAAACCTGAGTGTGCAAACGCCAAAGCCATGCCAACAAATTAACAAACGCATTTGTAGACTGGATGATTCTGAATGAGGCCGTTGCTTCTCCTTCAGCATTTGCAGTCTCTTTTCCAAGGATACCTTGAAACTGAAACTGTGCAAGGACACATTTGTGTACTGCAATTCTTCAAGCTGCGAATCTCAGGCCCGTGCACATTCGCAAAGAACGTTGTCGTCCACTTCCTTCAACATCTCGAAAAAAACAGTCATGTCTGGACCTCGCAAGCTATGCATAGCTATGCAAGCTGGTAAGCTATGATTCCAAGCCAAGCCGATTTGCGAAATCGCTTCCTTCGCCATTAAGGACCCAACCCGAGGATTTGGAAGTCAAGCAAAGACCTTGGCTTCAGAGTACACTTCTCCGTGTTCGATTGCCAAAACCACGGGTTATCGGGTCCTGGATGGTCATAGTATGATGATGTATGATGATTATTAAAGCTGAGGATGAAACGCAAAGGGACAAGGAGAGCCTTCTTTTTCACATCTCCTCTTGCCTGTCTGACGCTTCCAGCATCGCCAACGGAACTAGTCTGTGTGCAGCACAATCTGGCAGGCCTTCTTGATCTGCTTCACTACATTCTTCATTGCCTGGACAACCATTCAGAGGAATGCAACACAAGGCTAGAACCTGGGAACCTGTGTTCTACACAACATGCGGATTCTGCGGATCCATGCCATATGATGCCGTCGGAGTCCCAAGCTCCCTGCCTCGGGATCTGACCCAATGGAATCGAATCGTCCTTCCTCCTGTTCGGTTCACTCACCAACACAGCACTGCCACACCCTCACAATGCAACGCACAACTCAATTTGCTTCGCCCTCACTGTGTTTAGTTCTGTTGTGAGGTAACAAGCGGAGGAAAGGTACAATGGCAGGCCTGTGCATCCAGAAGCAGTTTTGCTGTCTCTTGCAGGGAACCGTCTTCGATATATGGCTGAGCCACGTCTTGAGTCAGCATTTCCTGCAAGTGCATTCAGCGTGCATCTATGACCATCTATGCACCGATGTGGTGAACGGCCCATGTCCTCCAGATCGAAGTGCAGCATTGCTCGCAACTCCTCTTCAGGAAAGGAAGACTACCCCAGCATCTGCTGCCGGGAGTTTGAATCAAACATAATCAAAACAAGCCTCAACAGCTTCCGTCAGAGTGCTAATTCTCTCTCGCAGCCTTGGTCGATTCGTTTGAAATGGATTTGTGAAGACTTGATGTCTGAGGGCGTTGACAGTTGGGAGGCTTTCTTGACAAAGTCTCCAGAGACCTGTCTTTGAAGAACAACATGGCCCGGAGACTCGAAGAGACTTAAAGCCTTGATATGTAATTTAAACACGGTAAGACCCTGTCCTCTTTCACAAGCCCATGCTCCTTCAATTGTGAGCCAATGAGCTGAAGAGCCTACAGTGAACAGGAAAGGATGAGAAACAGGAAGAGACAATGAGATGAAAAATATGCTGTAGTATATACTTGGCGGGTAGGCCACTAGGGCGGGCTTACAAGTAGCTATGAAATAGCTACTAGTATCTTGGACGCACAGCTAGGGTTCAGGCTTCTTCAAGGAAGCTCCCCCCGCTGAGGGCAGGGCGGAGCTTCCTTCAAGAAGCCTGAGCCTTAATGATTTGGTTCCCAGTAGCTTCTTGCTCCTAGTCGCGATGCCCTTTGTTCCTAGTAGCTTCTTGTTCCTAGGAGCCTTGTTGAAATGGCCCTTACATTTATTTTATCATCTCATTATTATATTATTTCTCTTCTTCTAGAACAGTCATGGTCCCGCATGGTTTGACGTGTTACAGCTTTCATCTGCGCCTCCTCATCACTCAATCTTCTGACATGATGTCCATTCACCCACTTGAACTTGTCGGTGTCAAAGATTGCGGCCACCTAAAGATGCACCGGATGGGACATTCAATTCATTGTCTCCCGTCAGATATGAACAGGCTGACTAATTCTTATGACACTTGTGAGTTTAACATGAACGAAACGTCTCCACCTGCAGCTTCTAAGTTAAAAAACAAATATATATATATATATAAGTAGCAGGTCCTTCAGGGGGATCCAAGGGGGTTAGAATTCGCAGATCAAAGCACTTGGGCAAACAAATGTCGAGACCTAAATTACTATAGATCTTACGAATAATATCTTGTAATTACGAATATCTTGTAATTGAATAGTTGGAGGCCATCGCTTTTAATTGAATAGCCGGTGACAATTCTCAAACTTTCCAGCACACCACGGAACCTTGCTCATGCGATCCATCTTGAAGGCGCCAAGCAACTCGTCGGTGGTGTAGATTTCCTGCTCTAGGGCAAGTGCTGCAAAGCATGGGACTCCGGCGATGTCCAACATGCTACCAAGCGGAATGAAGAAGGCCTATGCCACATCCTGTATTCAGGCCAGGCCATTGCCGGGCCTGCTTGGTCCCATCATTCCATCCAAGCTGGGATAAGTAGTTGACCTGACAGAAAGGCGTGTCCACAGTTCTCCAACCAGGTTTTTCATTGTTTAGGTTCTCAAGATTTCAGGACGGGACCATGCCCGATGCCAAGTAACCACGGTTCTGATACCTGTAGACAGTCTCATCCCCAATGAAGAATCTCTGCAAACAAGCTCGGACTCACCCACGGAGGCAAGGAAGGGTCTAGAAAAGAGAGAGAACAAAACAAGAACAGCATACAGTAATGTGAAACAAGTACACCCGAGTGTAATATAAAGTTAAAGAACATATAACTAGAAAAAGGCGATGAACGAAAGAAGCCTTTAATAAGGAACCCTTTAAAGGGGCCCAAACACCTTCTTTTCAAAGACATAGGGCCATAGGGCTCAGACTCACCGACGGAGACAGCCCCATGTCGTTTCGACAGCTTTGTTCGATCCTGCCAAACCACAGGGACCCACATGCGACTTGTCTAAAATCACTACATGCCACAAGCAACATGTGTCATCAATACAACAAGCACTTTGCAAAAGTCCGGAGCCAAAATCAGGGGCATGTGCCCGAAGGTTGGGACCTGCGTCCAGAGTTGTTGGCACATCAGCGTCTTTACCATGCACAACCGCTTTGACGTACACAATTCATTTGCCATTTGCCTTATTCATCCTTTTTCTGCACATGAGGCCCGACCGGGGGTCTACAACATGCTGGTATGGAGGCAGAGATGCAATGAGTTGAGGTGAGCCGCGCAAAAATAGGCTAACCCGAGATGAGCTGGGCTGACATGAGAAGAGTTGTGGTAATGTGATGTCACGACAAGCGAACTCCAGCCAGTTTAGAAGTTGGGAACAGGACAGGCGCAGTGGTGAGACATTTTGAGCTCCAAACTCACCAGGGACAGATGAGATGGGAGGAGGCATGGAGGACGGATGAGATGGGAGGAGGCTTTTAGATAACAAGTTGGGGTGAAAGCTGGTTTAGTAAAAAATTCTGTCAAACAGAAGGACAATCACGAGTGGTGAGAATCCAGTGTACATTCAACGTGCCTGGCCCATAAAACCATGGGAACTGTGCATATCATAGAGTGGTGATATGAACGAAGGGTGTGCAAAACTAAGGTGGGGCACCCCTTTAAACGCCTCATTCACAGGTGCCCTTACATGTTTTCTTTTCAGATATCCGTAGTAATCTATATATATATATATTGTACCAATAGCTATTACAACAGGGCAAGACCACGACATGATACCTTTTGTCGGGTGAATGCAGGCTGCCACCTGTGTCTTTCGCTTTACTCGGCTGTCCAGTTCTAAACCACCCCAACCCGGTTTAACCAATTCTGCAATGTGTTCACAGGAAAAGAGGTCTAACTCCTCAAAAGAAGGGTGGCCAAACTCAAGTGTCAGCACATTCCTTACCGTTTGGAAGTCAAGGCGGACAACCTGGCCAAAACGCCCATTCAGTGCGTTTTTGTCAGAATAGAATCAGGAGTCTCAAAGTAGTTTCTCTGACAGGTCCATGTGAGCGATAATGAAAAAACACTATTGTGTGAACCAATGGAATGGCAATATACAAGTATATATATGATTTATGTTCCGGTATCGTTTTCCACGGAACATCAATTACTACATCACATTTTACCCAAAGAAATAACAGCAACCTCTTGCTTTTTACAAGCGAATGTCACTGTCGCGTCTTCCACTCTAAAGTATAGTGCATCTGCGCCAGGGTCTAGCAAAGCAAGTGTTCGTAGGTTTGGGCATCCTTTTCGGTATCGGTTTGGTAGAATTTTATTCTTCGCGCCAGCATATCAGCAAATCATTTTGGAACGCCAAAATGCAGAACAATACTTGGCCATTTTGAAAGAACACAAGCCTAGTCATCCTAGTCTCAGTCCATACAATGTGCTTCATAGCTTGGAAATAGCAGCAACCAATTCAGCATCTCGATGCACATGCAACTCCCCTGAAACAGGTATCGTTTCACATGTGCTGGTATCGTTTTCCATGGTTTGTCTGAAGTCTAAATCTCTGACAATATTCCACATGCACATATGGGGGGGGAACGAAAGCCAGCAGCCGCCAGACGAGAGGGTCATTTGCTACATAGCAAAAGGTTCGGGAGAAGGTTGCGGGGCAGGTCCATGAGGAAGGAGGTTCTGGAGAAGGTTCCGGAGCAGGTTCCAAAGCACACAAGGCTCCAGAGGAGGGCTTGGACAGCGAAGAAAGTGTCTCAGTGGCGCTTCTTGCTGTTGGGGACTTTCCTTGGGCTTATGCCACTGATCCGCCCAAAAAATAAGCATACGTCGCAGCTACACCCTCTTCCCAGAGACATAGAGACACAGAACCATAGAGACATAGAGACACAGAGTCATAAAAAACAGAGACATCAAACACAAAGAAGTTGCTATCTACAGGGGATCCTTTCTGATAGCAACTTGTCGCTGCCAACCAATTACCACACTTGCCCCAATACATCCAAGGAGACTTCTCTGACAGGATGACTAGGAGGATGGCAGGAACTATATGTCTCAGCATTGGTGTCACCAACCGTGATCTAAACATATGGCATAGATCCGTTACTATAACCAATCCTTAAGCAGCAAGTTCTTCACGCCACCAAGTTGCTATCTACACGGGCCCCTGTTCTGATAGTGATGCCAACCAACAACCATACTTGCGCCAATACATACAACCAGTATCTATCTATCTATCGATCTATCTATTCTGTATCTATCTAGCTGCGCGGCCAAGCCGGAACAACGTTCGGTGCACGTGGACGCCGCGAGAAGCATCCGCTCGACGGTACAGGTATAATTAGTAGAGACTAGGATGGTTGCTCTGTACATGGATGCCTGTCTCCACTCCAGTGCTCAATGCCCATTGTCCAAATAGCCTCCACAGCCCTCGTGATGCTAATGATGTACTACTCGGCGTCCATCACCAGACCCCATTTTCACTGCTTTTCTGAACCTCGCTTTGGAGCGCTCTCCCCAGGCAAGCTCCGGGTTCACCCTCTCAAATGGTGCCTTTACGCGGCCTACCCCCCCCAACCCCTCGACTCACTTCGTTCGGCCTAAGAGCTCAAGCCTAGCCTATCGGCTGGCTTCGTAATCTATATATATATATATATACCTGAATCTTCCTAGGGCTGCACTTTTTGCGCCTCCAATCTAGAAGGCGCCTCTAGGAACTGAGAGGCAATTTTTTTTGCAAGAGGCGATTCTTGTGTTACATAGATTTCTCCCCAGTTATGTTATAGAACATATGATAACCGTGATAACAATGAAACTTATACACTTAACATATAGGAAAAACACCACAAACCCCGAACCATGAACCAAACATAAGTTATATGCATTCAAAAGGTTCAAGCATGATAAACCGTGAAACACATGAAGGCACGATAACTCACTGTGGAAAAGTGAGCGCACACAACATGAAACTATATATAGATATATATGAACTGCTAATTTTCCATTTGGAGTTGCCTGCGAAAAATGACCCCCACAAGTCCGGCTTTCCCCTTCAACACCTGCATTTCAGGCAGGTCCAACCGGACTTGTGGGGGTCTTTTTTGCAAGGAAAATTGCAAATATGAACATGATATCGCGCAATTTGATAAACACACATGAAAACATGAAACACATGAAAAGCACATGAAAAACCTGAAATACATGAAAACACATGAAACATATGAAAGCCACATTAAAAACATGAAAGCACAGGAGAGCCACATGAAAAAAATAACACATGAAACATATGAAAAACGCAAAATACACGAAAACACACATTAAAGCACATGAAAAACATGCAACATAAGCAAAACCATGAAACACGTGAAACAACGAGAGGCGGAACTTCCCGGGTAAGAGGCGGAATTCCTGGGTTATGAATTTTTGGCATAGTATTTAATTAAGTCGACAGGTTGCCGCTTTCAGGCTCGTCTCTACTCGAAAGGGGAAATGGCGTATCAGCTTCCATCCCGTGTCTTTTCGAGTTCGACCCTGATGGCTGGTTTGACGTTAGTGAAAGAAGAGAAAGATGTGGACAAACTTGATGGTGACGATGCAACCCTGATGTCAGAGCTGCAACAACCGCAGGTGGGGCTGTTCGTTTCTATAGGTATTGATACTCACCTCTAGTCAGTGTTTTGGTCTGAACATTTCCTGGCTAAACATGTTAGCTTTGTTTTCTGCCGGTTGCAGGCGCTCAGGTTGCAAATCCAGCAACTGCCTACTCCTATGACCTCTGCCTTGAAAGACCTCCAAACGCCAAACACCTCGGAGAGTTACGTCTTGCCTGATGATGAAACTCAAACGGCTGGTCTGGGCTTGGACGCAGTTGCTAGCAAGCATGATGAAAGTCTGTTTGCTTGGGTTTGACCGATAATCTTTTATCATGTTGATATCATGTTGATAGCTGTCGGCAGCAGCAGCAGCGGAAGACCACCAAAAACATTACACATGACAAGATTCCCTTCTACCAGAAAAGCACGAGAGGCAGTTTTTGTTCTAAGCGGCAACTCTTGAATGGAGAGGCTAACATTTGAGCCTCTCTGCTAAGAGGCTGAGAAAAGCAACCACCGGAGGTTTAAGGTATATATATACTAATGTATACACTACCGCTGAGGTGAACCCCTTGAAAAGTTGCTCATGTGGTGGGTCTATTTTGTTCGAAAGGAACCAAATGTTCTTTGATGTGATCAGCAGGTGTGGGCACCCCCAAATACTTACTTGTTCGACTTGTCCGAGATTGCTGACTGCATCACTCTACTGCAATGCCCTTATTACTTACTTACTTACTTACTTACTTACTTATTTACTTACTTACTTACTCTCACTTCAATTCCATGAATTATCTAGTATGGACATGCGTCCAAAGGCAAATGACAAATGAGCCTGACCTTCAGATCCAAGGCTTCATACATCAGGATTTGACGAGGTGTGTTCATGAGGTGCTCCTCCGAGATCGAACCCGAAAAGTGACCGAAGTGAATCGACATGATTCACAAAGTGATCAATGAGCAATCCCGCTACTAGGAGCAAAGGGCATCGCTACTAGGAGCAAGGACGCTACTAGGGGCTCCTGGCCGTACTACTAGGAGCAAGAAGCTACTAGGACCTTTTCGCTACTAGGCCCAAAGTGATTTGACATGAGAGGCCCCGCCTGAGCTCTGAGCACGTGCGAAATGCCCATGAAGGCATCGTCCACCACAACGCCAAAGTTGTACATCGGCATGCCTCAGGCTCAAAAACGTCCAGGTCACGGAGAGATAGTGAAGCTAGTAACAAGTGCATCGCTACTAGTAGCAAGAAGCTACTAGTAACACTTTGTGCAATAGAATCCAATGCAAACACAACCCCTTTTCATACGATAAGTAAGTGTCAGACCATTCTGACGAACGATGACAAAGTCACCACCGAGGTCGTCTGAATTCCAGATGACCTTCACGGGTCAGACTTGGATGTGCTATGTCCAAGTCGGTGTGAGACATCACTATGCAACACCACAAGCACTTGGATCAGCTAGTGTCACAGGTAGATCCTATTTGTTGCAATGATGAATGATAATGATAAACTTTGGAGTAACAAGGGCCTTGACCATAATTCTGATGAGAGTAAATCCCTATACACTGTGTGGTGAACCTTCAACAGGCGATTACTATTGCCCATATCAAGCTCCAAAGAAGTGCTTGCACGTTGAGGTCGTGCCTCTCCAAGGACCAAGTCATCAACCACAATCTCCCTGAGCATTTTTTGTTAAATTGACGTCAAACTGGAAGAACTGTTGGTTTCGAACAATTGCTTGGTTTGTCGCTTGTGCTTTTGTAAAAACCAAATGCCTGTTGGGATTAGTAAGGGGGAGTTAAGTCAATGACAGCACGCACATGTAAGTAGAGGTTTTGTTGAGGCAAAAGGCAAACCCAAAGGTCATAGTAAAGAATCCAAGAAAGGAAACTAGGCAGAAAACATGGAACCTCATTTGATAAGAAAGAAAATAAAAGACAGGCTGTCTATATATATAAAGAAAAAAGGACGGCTTAAGGTCTGAAAAAAGGCAACGAATAGAAACCAACAAAGAGTCAAAAGTCTAATGCCAAAAGGAAAGGACAAATAATGAAAGCAAATCATTCATCATTGTTGTTTGTAGTAGCAAGGGGGTAGTTGAGTCCATGACCCGCCTTCCAGTAGTAAGATATATATATATATTACATAATATATAATACAGTACAGTATGTCTTTCTTGGCAGTAGGGGTAGTAAAGAAGAGTACGGCGCGCATGCTGCCTGTCGAAGGGCACCCTGAATCTGTAGACATACGGCTTGCCCTGGTCGATCATGGCCTTTACACAAGCTTGAGCACAAAGACTCTTTCAAGTCGTCCATGTTTTTGTCTTCAACTTATCTTCCTTCTCTGCTCTTCCAATTTGAATTTGAGTCAACATCGGTTGCCTGGACCTCCTCATCAGATGCATTGGCCCATGGGCTCTGCAGAAAGAAGGCCTCCCAAGCGGCAGCCCTACTGCAAGCCCTTCAAATGCATCTTGGATTGCCTGGTCATTCCGCTCAGCTTCAGCCCTCATCTCGTCCAGTTCCTCTGAATTCGGCAGTTCTTGCTGCAAGCTGCAAACAATGTCACAGTCTTGTGGTGACTTGAAGAACTACTTAGCCTCAGGAGATAGGAAGCATCTGTAGGCATGCCCATTCGCCATCAACTTCTCCAACTGCTCTTTGTAAATTCCAGCCTCTCAAATGTTTGGACAATGTGAAAACTGGAAACTATGGCCTCAAAGAATGTCCTGCAGGATTCTGCCGTTGAATTGTGGCCTCGATGCGCTCGGACTGGCGATAGGGTCCATGCTCACCACCAATGTCTGGGCCCTCATCCCAAGTTATGCCACACCATTTCAGACCCTGCAAACACAGAGCCATGCTGTTTGTTTGACAAATTCGGTCTGACCAAAAGATTATTCAGTCACGTTGTTGCAAATCTATGTACACCTGCAGTCCACGGCATCAGTCTGCTATTCTAGCATCCTCAGATTGAAAAGCTCCCATCCTCCAGGATTGCAGCTTCTGACTCTTTTGTCGAGCGAGCTATATCGGTGTCCTGGCATTTGGGCACAGGAGGCTGAAGAGGATTCGAACACTATATTTCCCAAAACAAAGCTACTAGGAACAAGAAGCTACTAGGGGCTCCTGGCATCGCTACTAGGAGCAAGGACACTACTAGGGGCTGCTGGCCGGGAGCAATGTTCGCTACTAGGAGCAAAGAAGCTACTAGAGGTTCAATTGTAACGGCTTAGCAGGTCCCCCTGCAATACAACCAAAAGCAACTCACGCCGGCTGAGGGCTGTCTCCAGCAATATTTTAGCACCATTTGTTTTTTTAATATGAGCTCCACACTCTTACATTGTGAATGACAGTGTTTATTTCGCGAAACCAAAAGCTCTCTCTCTCTCTACACTGGTGATATTCTCAGCAACATGTTGAGTGAACTCCTGTCTTCTCACGGCCTGCCTCAACTCGCAAGACCATCTCACCTCCTTGTGACTTGGCGAATAGCCAATTAAACAATGCTGTTCGAGCTCCACCAACATGTAACCTGCGTGTGAAGAGATTGCCAAAGCCAATCTTGAAGCTGACACTGAAATCGGGAAGTAGGCGAGTCTACGGTCACTGCAGTCGGCATTTGTCTGACTCCACGACTTTGTCGTGAATGGGTGCATTTGCAATGCCTTCGTTGTGAGGCCGCTGGCACCTAGACGCATCTTTGACGTCTCATGGTCTCATGGTGCCACTATGCACATTTGATCACATTTGGAAGGTTTGCCTTCCTGGCTCCAAGTGGAGCCCGAGATGAGCTTTTCTCATCGGCAGTGAAACGTCTACCACTTGTATGTGTGATGTTATCTTATCAGGTTGTTTGTGTAAATAGTGCGTCCAAAATGTCAACTGCCAGATGCTAGAGACGGCTTGAGTTTTAGACCAAGTGGTTTCTGAATCCTGCATATGGATGTAGAGTCGTTGGTGGGACAAAGGGTCACGCTCACTGTTCGGCTTGAGGATTGTAACCTCTTGTGAGCGAGAGTGGTCCATGCTCCAAAAGAAAAAACTACTACTAGTAGCTTCTTTGCTCCTAGTAGCGAACATTGCTCCTAGTAGTATGGCCAGGAGCCCCTAGTAGCGTCCTTGCTCCTAGTAGCGATGCCAGGAGCCCCTAGTAGCGTCCATGCGCAATAATGAAAACATGCATGGCTTTGTTAGCTATTTAAGCCTGGAAACACCAAGCACTACCTGACAGCTGCTGAGGCCCCAGGCCGTACTTCACACTGTGCTTTGGCACTCTCCCTGGTGTGGACGAGCTACGCATCCATTTTCACAGCTGGCCAATTCCATGTTGTTCAAAAAATGCAAAGCCTGGCAAACAGCTGCCGCTTTTTTGCGCACAACGATTTTTTGCACAACGTTAGGACTGTTGCGCAGTGTAGGAACCCAAGGTGTTCCTACCTGAACGAGGCAAACTACGCTTCTGCTAAGAACCATGCACGTGATGCATTGATGAACTGAAAAACCTCCTTGGCATGTTCGTCTGAGCTCTTGTCAGGATGGTACTCTAGGATCATTTGCCGGAGGACCTTCTTCCTCTCTGCAAGGGGTTTGTCCATCAAGTCTCTCAACTTTCGTTCGACCACCATCTTCTTCTCTTTGACTTCAGCACTGTCAGCACTGAAGTCTGTTGCTGAGTCTGTATTGTTCGTGGGTGTTTTTGCTGAAGAGCTGCTGTGTCTGGACTGACCAGACTGATGTGAGTGGTTGCCTGAGTTTGATGGATTCTCTCTGGTTCCGGAACCGAGATTGCTGTAAGAAGAGGCAGAACGTTTACTGTAAGCTTTGCTTTGAAACTCCCCTATCGTTGGAATTGAACCGCTTGGTGTTGTCGGCCTGGCCGTATTGTTTCCACCAGCAGACTTTCGGCCGAGAGTAGCAGCTGCAGAACCCGCGCCAGCAAGGCCATTCTTGGCAATAGATGCCTTGACATAGGCACTCTGCCACTGCGCTTTGGGACTTTCTGCTGATCTGACCTTAAGCCGTGGAAGGCATGCAGTGACAGAAACGTTATTGTAAGGCAAAACAAGGCTCATTGCATATTATTGAAATCGAGTTTTTGTTCTTCCTCCGATAGCTGCAAGAAAAAACCCGAGTCATTGGAATATCTTGGTCTCCATCAAAGCAATAAGGAGAGCGCCGCATTGGAATCTCTGTGGATTGTCCAGAATGAAGGAGGAAAACAAGTGTCTTACAAAATGTCAGAAAGAACAGCGTGTTTGGATGTTCTTTTGAGAGGCACCTCCAATGGCTTTGGCCTCTCGAACCAAACAATACTCCTTTATCCTGGCCCCATGTTCAGAAAAAGCCAAAGAACTAAACAAGTTCAGTCAGAATGGCTACTACCAGTACTGCCCCACAAAGGCTGCATGCTGTTCAAAAGCAACTGAGGATCTGGCCTTTTGAGCCCAATTTCGACCACTAGAATCACGCGTCGATGAGTTGTCTGCTTCTGTCTGATCGAAGCTCAAAGTTGTCCCAGATCCGTCAAAATCCAAATGTTCCTTCTCATGCGATGGCAATGTCTCAGGGTAGATGCTTCTGGCTTTAGCATGGCTTTTCAAGCGGCATAGTCGCCACGTGATCAAGGCCCCCAAAGCAACTAGTAGGCCACCTCCACCTGCCAAAATCAAAGGATAGTTTTCTTCAAATCCTGGTAGTACACCACTCTCAATTACGTGCGTACTCCTGGTTCGAAAGGTGTAGAAACCTGCTGGTATACCAGGAAATAAGTTGCCAGAAGTGTCAGCAATGGCGTCGTTTGGCAAACCCAGGGAATACTCAAAATCTCCCTTGGTCAATTGAGACAAGTCCACAATTATCTCACGGTCCTTCACCGCTACGGTCGGCGATGACATCTGAAATGACGCCACCGCCCCTTCAAACAAAGAGGCAGAGCTATCATCACTGGTTTCGTAAAGTACAATGACACCCTTTTGAGAAACAACTTTTATGTCCTCGTCGAAGGCAAATGTCACAGAGCTTCCAGGTACGACATCTGATGCGCCATTCGGCGGTGTGTAGGATCTGACATTGGGCTGAACTGTATCTCCAAGTGAAAAACTATAGAGACCTTTCTCCAAACCCGTGAAGGGCACGTCATCATTGTCTACAACAACCCCATAACCAATCTCCAAAGTGCATTCACGTGTACTTTTAAAGTTGCTTTTCAACAATACGGAGATGCTGATCCGTATTCCTTTTCCTGTTAGACTGAGTTGAATGTCGCTCCATGGTACGTAAAAGGGCAAGGGCTGCTCACTGCAGGTGAAGGAAGTCGTTCCTGTCTCTTTGACAGTGACAGTTCGATCAAAGTCAATCTGCAGGTCTTTGTGTTGGGGCAGGGTCAGCTGCGTCCCAGCCGCTGGAACAAAGGACACAATCTCAGGTGGTCGACAATGCGACTGTCTTGCACATGCACTGCATCTGGTTGTACCATCTCCCTCGAAGCATGAGCCTTTCGTAGAGTCCCAATGGCACTTCAAGGGCGAGAATGCACACAGGCAGGCCGATGTCAGTCCACCACATGTCAGAGCTTGGCATTCCTGCTGCGAGTCACATGCAGTACAAGGAACACGACCATTGCCCCGCTGACAGCGGTATTGATCATTGATCTTGGCCCATTCACATGCAGAAACCCCAGCGCATTCACAAGGAGACGTAATGGTGGCGCAGTCCTGAGGATTTGTGTGGGCTTCAGTAGTTGTGATTCGTGGGATGTAAGGCAGGGGCTCTGGCGTTGAAGTCCACGTTTCAAAAGAAACAGGCCTTCTAACTGTCTCCTCTTTCACTTCCGGAATTGGCATGACCAAGAGCCAGCCATCGCTGACTTGCACTTGATCTTTCATTGCCTGGCTTGACAAGACCAGCTCTTTGAATTTTACAAGGATGGCTGATTCTGAGGCCTTTCGCAGCATGTAGGCGATATCTTCGCTGCCTCCCTTCGGGGGCAAAACTGCAAATGAAAATTCAAAAATATTGGAGACAGTATCAGGACGGGAAGAGAAGCCAGGAAGCAGTTGAACTGCGTATTCACGAAGATTGAGAACAATTTGAATGGCCCGCTGTAGTAGAAGGGCAGCTTCTCCAACGAGACCCATGGGGAAGTCTGCAATCAAATCCATCTCACAATACACCACTTCTTCTTGGCTTTGCTCTAGTTGATGATCGTTCTCCTTGTTGTTGAATGCAATCTGCAACCTTCGACCTGGTTTCACGCGTTTGACTTCAGCATGGCTGATGGAAGGATTGGAGCTCGATTGCTGCAAGAAAGCCTCCGACTCAGGTTGAACTCTTGATAACCCACCGATGAGTTCTTCTGGAGGATAAGATTCCGCTAAAGATCCACAGTGCCATAAAAGCACTGCAGCTTGGAATGGTCTGATCCAGCCTCTGAGGGGCTTGAGTCTTCGACTGATCCCTCTACTGGATGAAAACATTGGGATGCTGCAGCGCTCACATGAGGACCAAGGCTAAGTCTCAGCCCGGGCTACAGCTGAGGGAGCCAAAACAATATCAAGAACAGGCATTCTCTGAGGTTCCTAGATTCGGCAAATATTTTCCATGAGAAGCGCTACGAGTACTGTACACCAATCGCGTCACTGCAGTAGCTACAAATTTTTTGACACCCATCACCTGCGCACGGAAGCACCACAAACCATGCGGCTTGCCACCCATGGCTAGTGACTTCAGCCTGAAGGCTGAACGGGATCATCGAGCGCAAGGCAACAATTGGTCAACTTCATTTCATATTTTGCCATCTCCAAACCTGACAGAATCTTGCCTACCGTCACTCAAGCCTTCCCGCAACTTGCAGGACCAATTTCCAGCAATTTTCCAGCCACTATAATGCTCTGCAAATGCTGGCATATGCGCTGCAAGTTTCAGTCTGCAAACATCTTTGATGCTTGATGAACTTGATGAGGGAACGATGAAGTGCATCTGCGCCTCAGTAGATTCTACGGCCAAGCTACAGGCTACAGGACCATACACAGCAAGCTTGAGCAAGCATGTCAGAAACTCGTAGAAACTCCGCACTGCTACTTGAAAGACTCTCGACAAAAATAAATCTTGCGGTAGCATATAATATATATTCATTATATAAGTATAAAACTCAGTTGGCTCGCAGTTCATGTGTGGGCATCTCAAGTCTGGCCTGCCCAGTTGGTCCGCTTGCAGTTCCAGTAGAGCAGCCTACACAATGCAAGCATGCCACATGAGCAGCATGCACAGAGCATGCACTTGGGACCTGCCGACAATCAGTTCTGCATGCAGCACCTCTGTGCAGCGACCACAGGAGGCGAGGAAATGGGCCAGGCCTTGCAGTGCATTCACTTAAGAAACTTCAAAGACATAAAAACAAACTGTATGGTTACTAGTAGCGATGACCTCCAACCTAACAGTGATGGCCTCCACTCTAATAGTTTCTTGTTACTTGCAAAAAGCAGGATGGACAGTGGTACGGACAAAAGGATACTTGTGGCCAAACCACGTGCAAAAAAACTGCAGAGGTATTCTGAGACAAGGGCATAGACGGCATAGACGGTCCATTTCCAAAAATGACTAGAACTTAGACTGTGAGAGGAGGTTTAGACATATGATAAAATAGTTTAAATATGATAAAATATACTGATACTGTATGCACCAATGCGATAGGATATTTATATAAACACGCCAAGGGGCAGCATATGCGGAGCATACGCAATGCAACATGTCTATTTCAAGGATGTGGTTTGCCTACCTGCTGGACGACTACTACTGCCCACTACCACTACTACCACTACTACCACTACCACTACCACCAGTACCACTACTACCACTACTACTACTACTACTACTACTACTACTACTACTACACTACGACTACGACTACGACTACGACTACGACTACGACTACGACTACGACTACTACTACAGTACTACTTACTTACTTACTTGCTTACTAACTAACTACTGTAACTAACTAACAAACTAACTAAGTATATAACTAACTAACTAATTACTACTTACTACTTACTACTTACTACTTACTACTTACTACTTACTACTTATACTACTAC
>CAXAMN010022962.1:468524-512687 GCA_963970005.1 Durusdinium trenchii | reverse complement strand
AAGGTGGTGGAAAAACCCTTTGTCCAGGGTGGGACACACACACACACTTAAAAGCGAGAAAGTAATTAGAGTAGAGACCCCGGAAACGGCTGTTGACACACACAATGCGCCGAACCGGCGCTGCTAGAAGCGTGCTAAAGGCCTAAAGGCTAAAAGCGTGCAAAACACCTAATTACGTAGCCACCTAACAAGCCTTAGCAAGAAAAGGGAGAAAGAGCAAAAGGAAGAGGGCAAGAGAGAAAGTAGGTGTTAATAGAAGCCCGCAGTCGGTTAGGAACCAGTACTGGTGAACTGAAGCCGATTCCGGCACTGCCTGAGTTACATCTACCTGAGTAGCCTTAGAAAGACAGAGAAAGGGAGAAAGAGCAAAAGGAAAACCCTAAACCCTAACCCACATACATACATAGATACGTACATAGACACATACATACAGACATACATACATACATACATACACGCAACGACGGTCGGGCCACTGTGGCCGATTCAGCTCTCTATCTACACACGGGGAACCATTGCAAAAAAACAGCGACCAGGAGGAACCGTCGCAAAAAACACCAGACGACTGGTGCAAAAAACACCGAACCTAGTCACCGTAGCAAAAAACACCGGTGACTGGTCGAAAAAACACCGATCTACATGACTGTCTGGAAATACCCTGATTACTGTCGCAAAAAACACCATTCCCTTGGCTTAAGCCTACTGCTGTCCGCTTCGGACACCTACGTTCCCGGCCAGGGGGAACAACGACAAACCCCCGGTCGACGGGTCCACAGGGGGCACTCTGCGGGCTCACCCTGGGCTGGCATGAAGCCAGACACACTTATGGAAATGCGTACTAATTGGATGCGGTTTGCCACACGCCAACCTGGGTACCCAAACCCTGACCAGATCAAATGAAAACCAGCGAAGCCGGCCCTCAAAAAACGGAAGTGGGACCAAAAGCTCAAGCCGATCCCGAGGCGACAAATGAGGACGTAGCGGGCAGGTCTGCAGCACACAAGAAATATATTAGAATTGAGCCAGGTTTAGGGGAATATCGCGCAAACACCATGGAAACACACCACAGCGGTGGAAGAGTGGGGTGTTGTCGCAAATGTACGTACGTTTACACCCAGGTAAGGGGTGTCTTCATTGCCCGGACCCCCCACCTGGCCCCGGCCCCCTGCTGAAAGAAAACATGAATCCATCAGGATCCCTGTGACTCCAAGGGTTACACACTTAGTCATTGGGTTTTCAGTTAACTCTGTTCCCCGAGGAAGGGAAAGATGGAACGGAAAGGCGCAAAGTCAGCTCAAAAGAATTGTTCAACAATGTTTGAGTGTGACTACTATCAAAAATTTGCAGGTACAAGATACTGCGTCCAGTGTCTCTTCCAGCCGAACACCATAGCTTTGTTAGCACGGCTAGGTGAACGGCCGCCGTGCCCCCTGTGAACTGAGTAAGAAACAAACTCCTGGCAACGGAGGGTAACACACACACACACCGAGCCGAGTTGGCGCAACCTGACAAGGCTCTAGAAAAGAGAGGAGAGAGAGAGAGAGGGAAAAAAAACAAAAGAAAAGCAACAAAAAGAGTCCATGCCTGCAAAAAACCTGAATCACAGCCTAACAAGCCTCTATTAGGGAGGAGAAAATACGTGCAGAGAAGAGAAACGCAACTGGAAGGAAGGAACATGACTAGGTGTATTCCGAGCAGTTGCGCCGAATGAACGCCAAATTAATAGAGACCCACCAACAGTGTTGGAAGCAAAAATGAAGCCGAGCCCGGCGGCGCAAACTGAATTACAGCCCAACAAGCCTCTAGGAAGGAAGAAAAGCAGAGGAGAGAAACGCAACCGGAAGGAGAAAAACGACTTGGTGTCCTCCGAGCAAAAACTTGAATTACAGCCTAACAAGCCTCTAGAAGAGAAACGCAACTGGAAGGAAAAATAACTTTGTGTATGTGCATTCCAACCACGAGCGGCAAATTAACTGAGAGCCAGTGTTCCGTAACAGTGCGTTGGAAACACACAAAGAAGCCTCGAATCTGGCACAACCAGGATTACACCTAACAAGCCTCTAGGAAGGGAGAAAAAGCAAAGAAGAGAAACGCAACCGGAAGGAAGAAACATGACTGCGTGGGATGTGCCAAATGGCAAATTAAAGCTATTGTTAAATTGAAGCTGGCGTTAAATGTTACTGTAACTTATAGTGACTAATGACTTTCTCGTGTGAAGCCGATTCAGTGATAGAAATTCAGTAAGCTCTGCAGCATAGATTCACGTACAGGAATGAATCTAAAGCTCCAACAAAAGGTGCCCGCATACTCCCTTGCCATGGAGGCAAGTTGGAACCCTGACCCGGCACCAGGAACACAGTGACACAACAACGAAGCCTCTTGACAGTGGGTTCGAAACAAGGTGCTCTTTGATGGGTTCAAATGCAAGGCACCAAGGCCTGGCTGGACAAAGCTGCGCTGGCCTTCCTGCTGTTCTCAAATACTTCTGCTAGGACACTACTGCAGACAGACTTCGCAGCGAGAGAGTCTTTTGATGTCTTTAGCAGCTTGATCAGCTGCACAGGTTCATTGATACATCTGCCATCCCATTTCTGCGACAATATTGTTTATTTATCATTTTTGTGTTTTTCATTCTTGTTAAACAATTTGTTCTATTCAGCGCCGCTGCTGCTGCTGCTGCTGCGCTCGACGAACTCTGCGCTACAAACGAACATCAGATTCTGCAATGAACCAGCCTTCTGCATAAAAAAACTCTGATCTATTGAGTCTATTGAGCGTGACCGTGTCAATTGCTGGTTTTGCCACTGCAGTTTGGCAAGACCCAAAGACGCACTAGAGAAGACACATATCGTACCAGTATGTACCAATAGTCGCAGGATACGGAAACAAGCAGGCGCCGCACATGATCTGGCGAAAACAGCGTAGAGAAGCAGTCAGAGTGGGAGCCTGAAGGCAAAGCACCCCAGACTGAGTTGCTGGGAGCATCCCGTGTAGTTTGCTTTTGCCTCGCCAGGGCAGAATCTGAATGCTATGGCTATAATACTTGGTGTCTTGTGAAGTCTTGCAATTCACCATTGGCCTTGCACAAAGCGGCAAGCTGCCAGGGCAAGCTCGCATGCTGTTGCTTCGCAGCTGCTGCGCCCAAAGCTTTTGGCCTTGGTAGCCATGAAAAATCAGAAAACAAAGAGCAACAAAAAAGTTGGATCTTCTTTCATCTTGTTTTTTCTCTAGCCGGCTGTGTGCTTCAGTCTCAGCAGGCTGCAAGGGCGTCAAGCGCTTTGGAATGAAAAACTTCGGCTTCTTCTGCTCGTCCAAGATCCTCTCGACCGCAAAATCAATTTAAACAAATGTGGGCACTGTTGTTTATACAAACATGTAGAAAGAGACGACAAAGGAATGTCCGCCGACCCCTGCCTAGCTGACGCCTACTAGGCGGGGCGACGCCGGGGACACCGCAGGGTGAAACAGTTGCCCAGGCCAAGCAGATCCAGCTGGGCCCCAAACCCTGCGCTGCGACGCCAGCCCGTTTTGGGCATTTAGCTGGGCTGCTCACTGGCCACACCAGCCTAGAAGACCTTGGCCTGCACCTCATAAGCCTAGAAGGCCTTGGCCTGCACCTCTTTTCTATAAGAGCATAAGGAGCAGATTGCCGGTTGGGAGTGAGCTTCTGGCACGTACCAGGCAACTAGTTTTATGGGCTCCCGAAGGCTTCCTCATAGCATGCCTAAACATGACTTTGAGGTCTGCAGTGAGTGCTTCATGCACAACAGAGATGCCCATGCCCCGATCGAGCAATCGTACCAGGCAACGTGCCAGGCAACGTTAGGCATTTTGGCTGGCTACGGCGCGTCCCTTTTTGGTATCGAATTGGATGATTGGATGGTGGAAAAGCGTGGCGGAGGAGGAGATTGCCGGGAGTCTTGGAGGGAGGGTACATGGTGTTGAGGGGAGGAGCTTGCTCTGTGCTACACCGGGCCTAGCCGCGCTGCTGCTACTATAGCTCCTGTATACGGCCTTGTCTGGTGGCCATATGCTGCCGTCTGGTGGCCACCACCATGGTGGAAAAGCGTGGCGGAGCTGGTTGCCGGTTGGGAGTGAGCTTCTGGCACGTACCAGGCAACTAGTTTTATGGTCTCCCGAAGGCGACGTACCAGGCAACGTGCCAGACAACGATAGGCATTTTGGCTGGCTACGGCGCGTCCCTTTTTGGTATTGAAATAGATGTTGGAAAAGCGTGGCGGAGGAGATTGCCGGGAGCCTTGGAGGGAGGGCGCAAGCATCGTGTTGAGGGGAGGAGCTTGCTCTGTGCCCATCACGTCGGCTGTGCGCGCCTGCACGCTGCCTTGGAAAAGCGTGGCGGAGGTTGGGAGTGAGCTTCTGGCACGTACCAGGCAACGTGCCAGGCGACGTCTGGGAGTCACGTGGGCTGTGCACGCCTGCACCCGGGCCTAGCCGCGCTGCTGCCTACTTGGCCGGCGCCTGGCTGTCAGGCGTAAGCCTCATAAATCCGGGGCTTACGCCCGACAGCCGGCCAGGGGCCCAAGCAAAGGGGTTGTAGCAGTCGTGGTAGTGTTATTGTCATGGTAGTTGTCGTTTGTTGGCCCATTTTGGGTGCCATGTTGGCCCACAGTCGGGGCTGTGTTGGCCACTTTTGGGCTATCTTTGGGCTCTGTGGGGCCATCTTGAGGCTATGTTTGGCCTATCTGGGCCCTATGCTGCCCCACCTTGACCTTCTGTTGGCCCATCTTAGACATATGTCGTCCGTTGTTGTGGTTGTTGTGGTTGTGGTTGTTCTTGTTCTTGTTGTGCTTGTTGTGCTTGTTGTGCTTGTTGTTGTTGTTGTTGTTGGCCCAGCAGCACCGCACGATGCAGACGAAGCACCCCGGTGCGGCACGCATTTCCAGCATTTTTTGGACCTATGTTGGGCCATGGTATGCCATGGTGATCCATCTTGAACCACAAAGCCGGAAAAATGGAAGAAGCAGAAAACACTGTAAAACACAGTATTCTGCAGGGGTCGGCGGCGAGGGGCGGTCAGCCCTCTCTCCTTCGGAGAGGAGAGACTCGTAGGCAAAGACACGGCCAGGGGGCCCCTGGCCGGATATATGCTCGCCGCCCCTGCCGCCGACCCTTTTGTTGGACCGCGGGGAGAATCCGGTCGACCCCTGGTCGACCCCCGCCCGGCCCCCGGTCGACCCCCGCCCGAATCTGGTCGACAGATTTATATGTATTTACCAGGTTTTTTGCGCATGATGTTCAAAAACATCGTTTTTTACAGTGTCCCTCCAGGGGAGCAGCCTGCTTCTGCGAAGCAGAAAGCGTAGCCGACCCCAGGTGGGGGAACAAAAAACTCAGGGTTTTTTATGTTTTTTGTTTCCGCTCCTGTTGCTCGCGAGGGGTCAACATAGCCCAACATAGGCCCAAATAATGCTGGAAATGCGTGCCGCACCGGGGTGCTTCATCTGCATCGTGGGCGGATGTTTGGCCGATGCTGGCACTGCGTTGCCCCATCTTGGCGCTATCTTGGGCTATGTTGGCTCAGCTTGTCATATATGTTGACGCACACGACAACAGCAACAGTCACAGCCACACCGCCAACAACACCATCACCAACAACCACAACAACAGCCACAACCACGACCGCGGCTTTCGCCCCCCAGCCCCCTGACTTGACGCCCCTGGCCGGCTGTTGGGCGTAAGCCCTCAAATAAGTAAGGTGCTTACCTTCCCCTTTTCCATCTCTTGGCTATTGTTTTGAAAGAATCTGAGTATGTGGCGTCGAAGCAAGATGCAAGAGCGGCCGCAGACTGCGCCGTCTGCAAATGACTGCTGCCAAGCCGTGCCTCTCACGCTTCCATCTCACTCATAACTTATATATATATATATAACTCATTTTGACTGCATACTTGGCTCTGCTTGGCTCTCTCAACCCTGCGTCTGAGGCCCTGAAAGGTTGGACCATACTTAGCCGAGACGAACTGAGTACGAGGTTTAAGGGGCCTCATCTTCCTTCAAAGCTTGCTGCCAGTGCTGAACCGCTTCCTGCAAATGGCTGCCGTTCTGATGGGTATGTATGATGATGTACATACATAGCACATGGGACATTGGAATACCACCAGCGCAACATCCGTTCGACCTCAACCCTGTCGGACCCTCCTGGACCCTTCCAATGGAAGAAAGAAAGTTTGCCAGCAGTCGGACCTAACGAAGGCAAAGACTCTTTGGATCTCTTTGGTGTTTATGGTGTGTCCTTTCTGTTCATTGTCTTCCCTTGTTTCTGTCTTTCGTCAGACTGTAGACTCTAGACCTTTCTTTCTCCAGTCTGGTTTCCTTCTCCTTCCGCATGAGCCTTCTTTCCGTCAACAAACTGACTGATCACGTTCTTCACAGAACAGGCCAAGCTATGCCAGCTAGAAAGCCAAGCTCCAAACCGCTTTGCCTTGCTGATCGCTGTGGTACATCTCTGCTTTCAGTCGAGTCTCCACGGTGTCAAAGGCAAAGCCTTCAATGGAGTTGTATCGCTCAAAGGGCAAAGACAAAGACCATCTAACAAAGGGCAAGCTCGCTGAGGTTACTTGCTGTTCTTTGTCCTTTGTCGTGTTTGCTGCCTGCAAATTGTGCAATGTCAGGGAGCTTTATGAAGCAGCGAGCTTGGGTCCTGCGCTTGTCCACCTGGGCATGGTAGTTCACGCCTTTATGACTGTGCTGTCTATGCTGCTGTATTTACGGACGATTGGGATGAATATGGATGAATCAAAGAAAAGGACTCTTTCGCAAGAAGGCGCTGTACCTCAAGATGGCAGGAGGACATCTGGAACAACAACTTGACAAACACAGGCGGCGTACAACTCCGTGAGTATTGTCTCGCGACCAGGATTGGAAGGTAGCAAAGCGACCTCACAAATGAGAATTGCAGGTTCTCCCGATCACTCGCTCCTGAACTCTCAACAAAGACCTTCCAAACTTTCATACTCTCAGCAAAAGGCCCAGTGCTTCCTGAACTTTCACAGTTCCCATACCCCGGACCTTCGGAAAGCACATAGAACTCACCTCGGGCTGTCGGGGTCAGGAATCTTTGACGAATCCGTTGGTTCGTATTATATCTATCATATCATGTATTTGTTGGAAGGAGACCCTGAAGACCGTGAGAAAAATGAAGAAGGCGCATAGCTTAGTAGTTAACAAGAAGCTACCAAACAACACGGATTCCGAAGTGGACAAAATTGGGTTCTTGAAGGAGGCAGAAGGAGCTTCCTTGTAGATCTTGTAGAACCCTTCGCATGATTGATTTGTTCCGACGTGTCTAGGAAAACAGCAAGATGTCTTGCAACCATGGCCTTTCTGCTTGCCCCCAATGCTGTCGGCATCTCCAAAGAGCTCAAGCAGAATCTCCATGCATCCCAAAGCACCTCATGTGTGAGATGTGGACGTAGGGCATCATTGTGTATCTACAATCCCTCAAGAACCCCTGCACCAAAAAATGTTGAAAGTGCCTTGACCAAATCGCCGCATTACAGGCAAGGGCCCGCGGCAAAAAAAGAGCCGAATGTCCTCAAACATGCAACACAACTTGCAAACCTCTTGTGCGGTTCGCTAATTATCGCTGGTGACTGTGCTGTCCTCTAGTGAGGTTTGCGGTGCTAACAGGCTCACAGGAAAGCCCAGCAGCAGGCAATCAGATATTGTGTGACCTGAGGTCGAGGTGTTCAATGACTGGCAAGCAGCCTGCACGTGTCTGCACCAAACGTTCTGGGCTGGAAACAAGGGAAACAAAGTTAGCCTGACGGCTGACAGCTGATGAGACTCCAACGATATAGTGGCACTGCATCTCCAAGTCCACTCATACTGCCATCATCAATAAGTCTGTAAACTGGACCTGAATGCCAACGCAGCCCGGCTCTGCTCTGGGAACAAAGCCGTCCTCCGCTCTGCAATGTCCCCCGAGCTCACGGCAACAGTGATCTAGACGGCTACCACTTGCAAATGCTCCACCTGAGCATAAATCCACTTGAGAACAAATTTTGGTTTCTTGCCGCGAACAAAGAATCTGGCAAGTGAAAAACTCCCGCAGCTCATTGTCCTCCTTGGCCAAGCTCTCGCTGCTGGCAGTGGCCACACCTAATTTAGTCCGGAGTCAAAAACCCTCAGATTCAGCAAATTAGTAGAGCAGTGTTTCCAGAAAACCCAGTGGAAGGGAATGGATCGCTGGCATTTCCCCATGAAAACTACAAAAACAACTGAACAGCGGCAACCGCTAGCTGCTAGGCTTTTCTTGCAGAATGAATCTCCAAGTACGGCTATATCTTGGAGAAAGTGCCCTTGCCCATAATGTTGGGAAGCAAGAAAATGCACGATTTTTTCAGATCTATTTGTTATTGAGTTATATAACTTGTGGAGCTACGCGAGGAAGATGAACAAAGGCACACCAATAGGCTTGGCTGAGTCAAGGGCGCTATTTCCAACCTTGCTTGGGAAACAGTGCCCTTTTTTCGAGGACCGTTGGTTTGATAATGGCCCCCTCCAAAACATTTGTGATAATATTGTTTTTGATAGTGGAGCTAGGCTAAAGAGTCAAAACAAACACCCAAATCTGTTTGGATATACCCCCAAACCTGATGAGGAAACGCGTGAAATCTACAGGGCGTTGCTGGTCAGGAGTCGCAGTTCGTGACATTGGCAAAAAGGAAAGGAGAGGAGACAACAGAAAATTGGGAAAACCAACGGCCCATGAAAACACATAAGCATGACAGTACACACATGCTGGCCAATAACTGATGACATACCTACCGCCCACGAAGCGGCCTGTGTATGATGAGATCATGTTAGCTGGCCGACGCACGATAGCCATTTTGGCTCAAGCATTTGAATGAGCAAGGTTTAGGCTAATGTCGCTCAAGGCGGTATTTTCTGTCGCACATGGCATGGGCTTTGGGTTCGGGCCAAAAGTGGCTCGGTGTTACTATGGAACAGGTCGCAGAAACACCAGGAGACGTTGGCTTTCATTTCCCTACATATGCAGCTTCAGATCATTGCGTTCCAAGGTCAATTTCCAAACCTCTTTGCTGCTTCAAAAGGGTTTGGTGACTGTTTATTTTTTCCCGTAAAGTCGTTAGTTTTGTGCAATATATGTTGATTCCCGCCCCAAGGATATATATATATATTATATACATATTAGAAACATAGATACAACATGTATATATATATATGTCTACACAGTGTGCAGAAACTGACCGCCACCAAACTAACTGGTGGTACGACCGGACACAACGCAAAACCGGTTAAACCGTCTAAACCATTCTAAACCATACTACTCACAATGACGAATATAGAAACTGCCCAGACCTCTTATACTCACTTTGTCCGCAAATACTCAACTAGCCTATCAGCTGTTCAGTTCAGCTTACCTTACAGATTAGAAAAGAAAGAGGAGCTGAACTGCAAGGCTCAGACTCTCGATCTCGTCGACGCACTGCAGCTCTGGCACCTGCACAGGGACTGGCTAAGAGACCTCGAGCTTTCACCAAAGTTGCACCTGTTGACCCGGTTCAAGCACAAAGGCTCCATTTGCTGCGCGCTCATTCATATTGGCCACCCTCAGCATCGAGGAAATACAGTCGATGGTTCAATCATGTTCAGTGAGTTTCCATTGGGCCCGGCTTCACATCGTCGATCAGCGGCTGGATTGTCGCATTCTGCCTTGTCGCAAACAAGGAAACATCTAAGGAAGAACATGGAATGGGGGACGAAGATGAGTGTAATAGGAAGTTAAAAAGTAAGGCTACGACGTAGGACATCCAAGAGCTAAGGCAAACATTACAAAGCATTGTAATTTAGAGGTTTCAGCCAAGGAGTGAACACTCTACCAGGGAGCTTGTGTGTGGTTTGCTTGTAGGGGGCTTGTGTTGTCATGCAGTTCCGTGTTGCTGTAGCTGTCGTCAGCGCTGTCCAACAGGATCTACGACTCTACAACAAATGAACAAGAAGAGGAGTACTGTAAATGATTTTTTCTACTTCTGACATGCAAAAGCCGTGACCCATTGAAATGATAAAACGGAAACAGAAAGGGTGTTCTTGTGGTTCACCACCCCTACTCGAGCACGGCTCTATAGCAACCTCCAAAAGTGCGAGTTGGTACCGTAGTCTTTCGTGTTGTCTTTGGTACCGGTCTCACTGTTCTTTGTCCGACATACAAAAAAGCAATAACCTCCGTTTTTGTTTGAAATAATATTTTTTTCCAACCTCATGTGTCACTTGATGCCTTCCACCTATTGAAAAAAGAAACCGGTAGCAAAAACATAATCCCAGCTCCAACTGTCGTTGCAGTCGGTTGTAGAAGTAGTAATGTAAATTATATCTGGAAGGGTGGGCAAGTGGTCAAATGTGCAAAGTGGCCTAGCACAGATCTATATATAGCAGTATAAACAACTTTCATATGGTAAGGCCAGGAAAGCCTGTTAAAAAAGAAACAAATCAAACCAATCAAATTAAATGGAAAGGTTAACGTAAAAAATAGAAGTCAAAAACCAGTCAAAAAAGAGTCAATGTTAGAAAGCAACTCGAAAATTTCAAACACAAGTCAAATAAACCGTAAACGTCAAACAATAAGTCAAACAAACGTCAAAAACGTCAAAATTGGAAAATAACTCGAAACAGTCCAAAAACAAAGCCAAAAAACAGTTGGATCTGGGCCAATGTTGACTTTCTGAAACTGTCTGGTTTGACTGTTGCTTGACTTTGACTTTTGGCACCATCTACTATGTTGACTTTTTTGTTGTAAATCTTGAAAACAGGCTCTCTCCAATGAAAGTATTATATAAATCTAGCGTGGATCTAGCGCACTCCGCTGCCAATGCCTCAGGCCACCGAATGGCTTGATCAAGAGCCTAGGCAAAACAATGTTACAACCTAATTAGAGCCAACTCAAGCCTACCGAACCCTACCGCCCTGCGTTTTGCTAGCCTAGCGCGGGCAGAGTACCATATCCATGCTGAAAACAGGAATTCCAAGTGGTGGCCAAGTGATTTCTGAACCCTGGGAGCATTCCTGATTAAAATCAAAGCCCCGCTGTTTTTCCGCCTCATTTGAAATTTATAGATTGGTTCAATTTCTGCTGCCTTCCATCTTATTCCGTTGTGTTTGGCATGTGTTGGCTACTTGGCACAGGATACGGTGATTTTGGTATCTGGGTGGGTCGTTCTTGGTTGGTCGCAACTCACAGCTTTGTGAGGCTTCCTCGCCCATCAAGGTGTCTGCCTTTTGTGACATGGAGTGTGTATGTAACATCATGTAAATTAACATCCCTGTCTCCTTCTCATTTTAGGAGAATACACATGAGATACATGAATGCAATGAATTCTTGTTATTACTATACATTACTATTAGGAACGCCTGAAGCTACCTACACCAAGTCGGCCCTCAACCAACACCGGTCACCACCCCCCGTATCAAAATACTACTGTCGAATGAAGCAAGGCGCTCGTAAAAACTGGACGCTACGAGGATACGTGTCGAGGTAATACAACAGCAAAGCTGAGGCATAGGATGATTGCTGTGGTCATCGACCTATTACTGTAGATCAAATTACAATAAGTTACATGCGAGACAAACAACTGGTCTTATGTCCGGGCTATTTGCCTAGGAAGTCACCTACACAATACCCTTCAATACCCCTCACAAGAAATGGTAATTGTACTTCAAATTAAATTGTATATTGTACTGTATTAGTATTTGTTTAAATGTGGGCCCACGTTTCAAGATTTCTATTGCACATTCCAAGGTGCGGTGAGGAGTCATCCGGCAAACCAACTTCTTTTTCTCGCCACTTTGTGGCAACAGCTTCTGCAGCTGTTGCAGTAGCACCCCAGCCATTCGAGTCAGCATTGACTGCTGCAGCTGTGTACACAGATGCCGTGGCCCAGCGAGTTTCAAGCTTCCCCGGTGTGTCGTTCAGTTCGCTGGGCAAGTTTGGCCCTCTCCAAGTAGAACGTGACTCGGAAGATCGGCAAGATCCGGGATCGGGAGCATATCTGTTTGCTTTGCCACTCGGCTTCAGTCTAACCACACTTGGAGTGGCCGAAGTGACCTGAGCCCAAAGGATGCAACTTTGGGAGATGGGACACCAGGGGCATCAGTGGACACCCTTGAACCTGAAATTGTGGACACAGTCTTGCTTTGTTCATCGACCGACCTGCCTTGGCTTTCGCGCTGCCACAGGGTGAGGCAAGTACCTGGTCACAGCCAATATATCCAATAAACTGGCTTTATTCACGTTGACATAGGATTCATGAACCCCCTTATCAAGCGCAGCTCGAGCCCCCAATGCTAAACTAATCTAAAGCCTAAATTTCCACCTTGACATCATCCTAATAATTTCTTGTCCTGGCCAGAACCCCTCCATATTAATCAGCTGCCCCAGAAAAAACAAAAAACATATCGTTAGTTTACAATTTACGTGATGTTATGTTGTTTTTTCCGTTTGGGCAGTATCCAGTATCCAATATCTCATGATTCACACAGAACCCCATCAACCATCATCCAGTCCAGGTCATCAACTCATCATCCATCATCAGGTCATCACCTTTATTAGGGGGATGTGGTCCTCCAATTTTAACCTTGTTGGCCTTGAGGGTGGTAATTTAATCCGACGTCGACATTAATGGGAGCTTCATGAAATTGCAGAGAGAAAACACAAACCTGAAAAATTGCAGTATTCCTGGATTGGAAACAGTATGACAACGATGACCCCTCCATTGTTGGTGGGGAGGAGGTGTATACCTCTATTTTAAAAAAATTGAGGTATTATATTATTTATGTGCACCACCCACCTCCATAATGGTTTCTGACGGGCGGTCACCCCTGAAATACAAATGTGGAAATCAGGAAAAACGCTGATAAGGACCCCCTTCCAAGAAGGGTGAGGGATCAAAAAAAAAAGATAAGAAAAGTACAGCACCAATAAAAACATATTCGGCGGGGATCAAAAGGGAAAACGGGTGCAGAAAAACAACTCCCAGTGAGCAATGAAAGGAAAAGGAAACTAGGGAAAGGACAACAGCAGCAGGGTGAGCGACCAGAGGGCCATGAAAGGATGATTGCAACAAATAATCAACAATTATGCGAGGGTGTCAATACTTGCTGTGTGAATATGCGATGGGGTGAGCTTTATATAAAGAGTCGGTCGTGGCAGCCCAGTGCATTGGCCAAAGTCGTGAAGATTTCGTAACCACAAAAGGCACCACAAAGTACATCACGAAAACTACACGCAGTATTTCCCAATCAATGAGGGGCCACCCACCACAGGACAGTGAAAGGGTGATGGCAACACAATCAAAAAGACTTAGGCGCGTGCCATATTTTGTGAGAGCGATGGGTGCGTGGGTGACCTTTAGAGAATCTGTCGTGGTAGGCCCAGCTCATTGGCAAAAGTCGCTGGAGGGGGGTTTGGCGGGGAGGGCGCGCCGAACCAAACATCAAAAACCAGCAGACTCAAAGGAACCATAAAATAGTTCACCATCGCAAAGTACACGCCCCATTGCCTCATCGATGATGGGCACTCAAAGAGTGACGCAAGGACCAAGGCAACAGGGTAGCGTTTTGTTTTCGCAAACCTCGTGTCTTTGACCAACGACCAACTGACCACAAGGCCAGCAGACCAGGAAAGGGACAAGGGGACCAAAGGACTAGGGCAACAATGAACCAGGGGACCAAAGGACTACGAGACCAAACAACTAGCAACCCAGCGGAGCAGGACTCTGAAGGACATTAGGAGACCAAGGGACTAGGGGACCACTGGACCAGGAGACCGAAGGACCAGCAACCAGCGGACTAGGAGGCCAAGGCTAGGGAACCATTGCACCCGGAGACCGAAAGAGCAGCGGACCAGGAGACCAAGGGCCTATAGCGGACCACTAGGCTCGAAGACTTGATTTCTTTTATCCTTTGCCTTTACATTATTTTTTGACCCTGATCGTTTTTCTTTTGATCGTTTACATTTTAAGTTTTTCATCTAGATGCTTTCCAAGAAAGCGCTTCCAAAATGCGAGAAAGTGCCTGCAAAGTCTAAGGACGCTTACAAACAGGCACCCCCGGTTGCAAGCAAATCCTTCCAACGTGGCAGTCATCAAGGAGTGCAAAAAAACGTTGAACATGTTATTGAAGTAAAGCAAAGTTATTGAAGTTGTCATCCTTCTCTCTCTTTTTTGCAGCCATAAATTGAATGTGATTTCGTGCTTCGAATTTGGAATTGTTGTGAGTTGCGTTACTGGACGCAACGGCATTTGCAGTACAGAAGGCCTTCCGCAGCTCCTTGTTGCTTAGGCCGGCGCTTAGGCCCTTGACTCTTGACACTAAGGGCGCACATAGCTATGGGTGCAAGGAGTTGAGTAAAAGTGAGTCTTGGCACTTTGCTCCGGTCTTCATAAGTGATATATTTACAGGCGTTTTGCAGGCTTTTCAGAGATCTCCTCTCTACAATTGCTACGGTTCGCTTGTTACGCCGTCAAGTTCCCCTTGGCGATGCTTTCTCAGTCAGGCCAATACAGCCACAAAAAGATTCAGGGTTCCTCCTCTGCTGAAATCTTTTTCTTGACTGTTTCCATATTTTCTGTTGGCTCCCCTGGAGAACTGGAGCTATACCTTCGCGATGCGCCTTCTCACACTCAGATGCAAAGTTGTTGGCCAACAGAATTTTAGACAACGTCCTTCAGGAACTGAAGAAAAGACGGCCTTCAACTGATCTTTGGCACAAATTACGTGCAGTAGCAGAAAATTTAGTTATTTGGTTCTTTCCTGTTTCCCACTTGGGTCACCGTACTTGTCCAAGCCTAGAGATTCTTGTTGCTGTCGTTTTTGCGGCCTCTGGCCTTCTGTGGCTACGCGGCCATCATTGGACAGATCAAGCCCAGAGAGTTTTGAAGCTAATACCAGAAAATGAAAGAATGCCGCTAAAACATGGTTCGGGGCAGGACTATCAGTATGAGTCTTGCTTGGTTGCCACAGTTGATCGTCAAAGATTGTTGGTTGAAGGTTTCCCGGCTTTATACGGAATTTATCAGTGGTGGTCGGAGAGTTGGCGTTATGTGGGTATTGGCAAGCTCCAACGTGATATGCACCCCAAACAGGGCGGTCTGTCTAGACGTTTTCTAGAACACATGTGTGGGACGCTCCGGCCTGCGTACAGAGATGGACACAAGCTTCGGTACAGACTGGCGTGCAGATGCTTGCCTTGGTCTTCCTTTTTTCTAGTTTGTAACACAGGGAGTGAAGCATGGATTCGCTTGTGAATTTGTTGAGTGCAAAGTGCATCCCCAACTCGAAGTGGAGACCCCAGGGCGATACCCGACTCCAGGTGACCCTTGTTTACAGGAGAACAAACATCACATTGAATCACTTTTGAATCACTGTTGAATCATTTTAAATCCTCTTTGAAGCTTATAAAACCTTATTTGTGCACTTTTTTGCTTTCAAAGTGCAAAAAACGTGATTTAACATGATTTGAAAATGCAAAAAGTGGATTTGCTACTTTTGTTTCTGAACGTGATGTTCATTAAAAAGCTGACAAGTAATGCTTTAATTAACTGTGTTTGAAAGTCAGCATTTCATTGTCATCCTCATTTTGTTATGAGTGTTTTTCGGAAAAGGAAGAGGAACAGGAAGAGGAAGAGGAAAAGGAACTGTAAAAACTATAAATTATTAAAAATGAAAAGGTCGAGAAAGAGGAACAGGAAACAAAAAGATGGTTTGATTTGGCTTGTGGCTTATCTATTCTACTGGTTTTCTTTGTTTTTACAAAATTTTGTAACCTGATCAAATCTGATCAAATTTGATCAAATCTGATCAAAACCATGGTCTTGATCAAATTTGATCAAATGTGATGGGATTGCTTTTTTGTAAAAAACCGTAATTTCCTGGAATGAAAAGTTTTGTCACAGTTTTTGTCTTTAGACTGTGTTGCCTCAACTCTCCTCGCCAAACAATTGTCCACAATTTTAGTCATTAGATGTTGTTTCCTCAACTCTCCTCACCAAAAATTTTGTCCACAGTTTTATATAAGCATTAATTTTTCCTTTTTTCCACACAATATTTTGTCCACCGTTTTGGTCATTAATTTTTCCTTAACTTCCCTCACCAAGTTTTGTTGTCCGCAGCTTTAGTCATTAGAAGTTGCTTCCTTAATTTCCCTGGAAAGGGAAAGGAAGAGGAAAAGAAAACGGAAGAGGAACAGGAAAAGGACAGGGAAAAGGAAGAGAAAGAGGCAAAGGAAGAGGAAAAGGAAAAAACGGAAAAGGAAACGGAAAAGAAAAGAGGAAAAGCAAGAGTCAGAGAAAAGGAAAAAAGGAAAAAGAAAGGAAGAGGAAAAGGGAGGGCACAAGGAAAAGGAAGAGGAAAAGAAACCACATACTTTTTGGGCGAAGGACAGTAAGGAAACAGAATCTAACGACTAAACCGGTGGACAAAAAATTTTTGGTGAGGAGAGTTAAGGAAACAAAATCTAATGACTAAAGCTGCACTTGCCTACAGCCTTGCTCAGGCTCTGCCTGGTGTTGAACCAAGCATTTTTGCTTGCAGCCTTGTTCAGGCTCTACAATTCAAGTACATTGTCCTTCTTAGATGGCTTTTTATTTTCTTTTCAGCTGCTCTTTCCTCCTCCTGCTCGTCTTCTACAGGCTCCTCCTCACGCACGATCTCCGCAGAGGGTCGCGCTGGACAAATCCAAAACGCAATCTCACCTGCATTTCGCGCCCTCGACACGCACGATCTCCGCAGATGGTTGCGCGCGCCAAATCCAAAACGCGATCTCGCCTGCATTTCGCGCCCTCGACGCGCGCGATCTCCGCAGAGGGTTGCGTGGGACAAATCCAAAACGGCCCTCGACACGCACGATCTCCGCAGAGGGTTGCGCTGGACCGGGCAAAAACGTCACCTGCATTTCGCGCCCTCGACACGCGCGATCTCCGCAGAGGGTTGCGTTTCGTGGTGCTCCGTCGGGCGGCGCCGCCCCCGCCTTAAGAGAGAAAGAAAAGAAGAGCGAGAGGATCCGCAGATGTGAGATGCGCAGATGTGAAGATGTGAAGATGTAGATGCGCAGGTGCGATGTGAAGATGTAGGTGTACAGATGTGAAGATGTGAAGATGAGCAGAGATGTAGATGTGCAGATGTGATGTAGATGTGCAGATGTGAAGATGTGAAAATGTAGATGTGCAGATGTGAAGATGTAGATGAGACGTAGTTCTCCAGATGCTTTTTTTCGAAAAACCCTTCGCAGACGCTCTCGGGAAAAAACCACCCTAAACAATTTTTCAAGAGGCACACAAGCCCCGGGTAAGTGGATAAAACGATCTTTTTGGGGGGTGGGACGGACAATTATACATATCCCCTAGCGAACAACCGACATTGTTAAAATGTCTGTTGCACAAGCGACATTCCAGCGCGTGAACCGACATTTCTATTCTTCAGGGCAGGTGGGGCTCAAGCTAAAGGTTAGTAGCTGCACTGCCAACAGCTGTGGTGGGCCCTTTTGTGCCTTGATTGCGCACAGATTATATACAACGATTGCAATGTTTAAGAAATACTTGTGCAATGAACAAACATGGAATGTTGTCTTCGTCCCTGACAGCTTGCCTCAGGGATGGCTGTCGATCCATGCCTATTTGATCATTTATGAGGAAAGCTCTCAGGAAGCGTTACCAACTTAGTTTCTGGCTCCACCACATCTTGTTTCTGCAGAACACTTTAGCCGAGCTCACTTCAGGTTTAGCGAGCGACCATCAGCTCCTGGAGCCCAGGCCTATTGAAAGAGGTGCACCACCTCGAGGTCTTGTCAGCTTGAACTATCATGCACACCCCACTGCTAGAGAGGCAACCAAAATACCAGGGGATCTATAGCTAGGTATCTGCTATTGTTGGCTGCCTCGCTAGTAGCAAGCGCTTGTGTCAGAATCTTCTGTCGTGGCTTAATTAGGGTTCGGGTCAGCTCTCCGTGCCCTGCATCACACTTTTTCTTGCCCTCGCCATGGTTGAAGAGCGGGAAGACCGTGTTGACGACCTGAAGGCGATCACTTCTCCCACCATGACCACTTAAGACATTCCAATCACCGTGCAGGTTTTCTACCGAGATCTGCTAGAAGATGGGGAATTTCAATCAGAGCGGACGATTGCCCTACGGAAGCAACATGGCCTTCGACCTCGAGACAAACATGTTACCAGGATTTAAACTTCGTCGTGTCAACCTAAACGTGATGAGTGATTGGGTCGTACTCTGGCCAACCGTGACAGGTTCCGCCCTTCACCTTTGTGATGCGGTTTTCCGACGATGATCTCATAAAGGAACATGAGGTGGGGGCCAAATCAGGTTCTGTGAATTGAGCGTATGGCATATTCCCCAGTACTGCAGTACTGTACTATATGGATATATCCGCGGGTTCTCCGGATGGAGGTGAACCATGATGAGAACCTGGTCTTTATGCTTGAGTTCATGGCGTCGTATGCTCACAAAATACCAAATGAAAAGGACATGGTGGACACATGTCTTTCAAAGAAGTTTCTGACATGTATTTTGGGTTGTGTGTGTGATTGCGCTTTTCAAAGCAGTCAATTTTAGTAAAACTTAAATGTTGTTGAACAAGTTGCCGCTAAGGAAGCTCTGACCTGGGCTAGCATGACTCTCGGGTTGAACCCTCAACTCAAGACCGAGGCCGAACACAGAGTTCTTTGGCATTTTTGCGTAAATGTCACTGATATTAAAGGACAAGTCAACTAAATTTATCCTCGATAGTGTGCAACCTTAGGTTTGGGCAGACACTGAAACCGGTGTCCAACGTGCTTTTGCTGCTTACCTGATGACACGCTTCCAGAAAAACTCGTCAGCCCGGCCATGACCTTAAGAGTTCTGAGTGTACATGTGGTACTCAAATAAGTCAAAAGGATGATGGCCTATAGAATACAGATCGAACAGGAGTGAGAGTGTCTGTCAAACAAGGCCTGGTCACAAGAATGCGCAGCTGCTGAAGGATTGCATCAAAAGGAAATTGAAGGCTTGCAAGTTTGGCTAAGATAGTTTCATCTATTTTCTAGTATGTTGGAACCATTGAACAGACTTTAATAAATACTTATAAGTTTTGATAGGCTGAAGGCCTTCTCAGAGATGATGGCAAAAAAGTGGCCACCCGTGGCCGTTCTTCACAGGCAGGACCAACATGTAACAGAGCATCTTTATCATTTTTCATGAACGCGCTAGTACGATACGTAAGTACTGACACTAAAATAGCTAGCAGTGGCAGCAGTCTCAATCTGATCTTATTAATTGCGTGCGAGGCTTTGAAAGATCCACCTGATGAGGCACCAACATTGCCTATGGAGGAGCCGGAATTGGACCAGGTGTGGGAAGAGGCAAGGGAGAGGGAAAGGCTTGAAGATGTTGAAGACAGCCAAATGGTTGACGAGAGCCAAATGGTTGAAGAGAGCCAAGTGCCTGAAGACAGCCAAATGGTTGACGAGAGCCAAATGGTTGAAGAGAGCCAAGTGCCTGAAGACAGCCAAATGGTTGACGAGAGCCAAATGGTTGAAGAAGTGTATGACTGCGCTGAGGAACTGCCAGGGGCTGAGGAAGAGCGCTGCCAAAAGCCTGCTGAACAGGAAGAACAAGTTCAGGATTCTCAGACGCCGACCTCTGATGTGGAAGTTGAGGAGGTGCCAAAAGACATCGAAGATGATCCAGAAGAAGAGCCAGCCACGCAAGACCCTGTGATCCAGAGTTCTCCGGAGCCAGAATCCAAAAAAACAACGGCAGTCTGAGGAAAAGCGGTCGGTCGAGACCAAAGTAGAAGATGGCCAAGACAAACAAAGATTGGATTCAGAGGAGGCACCCAAGAAAAAAACAAGAGTGGCTGAGAATGCTTCCGAGACACGACCCAAGGCTGAATCGAAGGAGAGGCAGGACTTGGCCAGCAAGCAAGAGAAGGAGCTTGAATCCGAAGAGGAAGCAGAATTCAAAAGCGGAGGGGCATTCAAGGACTCATTGATCAAACATGATCCAACAATATCAAACATGTTGCGTTCAATATCATTTGATGAAACCTTTAAATTTTGTTTTGACACACACGTGCACTGCAGGACCAAAAGCCTTTGACTGGCCGCGCGCCAGAGATGGATCCCACCTTGCAGAAGAAAGCTGATTATATTGAGGACAAGCTTTTTCGATCGAACACAGATACCAAAGACTTTGACAACGTCCTGAAGGCGGGGTCAAACCAGTGAAACATTGAAACAACATGTTTTAAGTTTGAAATATATATATATATATATGAAGGCGAACAAACTATAATAATCAATTCAGTCATTGCGTTGGCAGCCAATGGCACTAATTCCAGGCCCAGCGGAAGATGCGAAAAGCCAACAAGGAGGCTGAAGAGGTAGCAGAAGATCCGGACAAAGAACTACGCTTGGCTGAAGAGGCATCTGAGGAAAAAGAAACAGCACGTGGAAGAGGACGAGGCCGTGGGAAAGGTCGAGGAAGAGGGCGAGGAAAGAAGCAGCCACAGGATGCTGAGGCTGATGCCACCGGTGAAGGCGCCCAAGAGGGCAGCAGAAAGCCAAAGCAGTAAGACCAAAAGGGCGAAGATGGATGACGAAGAAGAGAGCAAGAAGCAGGCAGAGAAGTTTAAGAGGAAGAAGAGTGAGAAGGGCCAAAAGGCAAAGGATGACGATGCAAAGGAGGACAAAAGTGCACCCAAGACGCGGGCTCGCACTACCAAAAGGCAAACAGATGGGAACGCACCTTCTTCTGCAGATCAGCAAAAGAGCAAGAGCGCAGGGGCAAAAAAGAACAAGAAGAAACAGGAGGAAGGTGAAGAGGGAGATCAAGAATCAGGGGAGGAAGCAAAAGGTGAAGATCTGGAAAGTGGAGGAAAGTCAAGCCCATTCAAACTGCACCATGCGGCTGCCAAGCGTGCTGCTCGCAAGTCCCGGCAGCCAGCAGGGACAAGTCTCAAGGGCGACAAGTGCAAGGTCAAGCGCAAGCTGGACTTTGATGCGGCGGATCAGGAGGAGGATGTTGCACCCAAGACTGGCCGACAGGCCAGGCCCCTGGACGCTAGAGCTATGCAGCTTTGGGACACTCAGCTGTATTATCCGTGTGAAAATTTATCGACGACAACATGAAAACACAAAAGAACGTCTAAAATGTGGCGAAGAAAAATGAACTAGCTAGTCTTTGCTTTTGGTCCTGCTAGGAAGCTGGCCTCCGTGAGATTGACAAGCTGGCCAAAGAGAAGAAGAACCGCATTTTTTTCAGGCTGCCGCAGGCTGCCGTGGACAACCTGAAGTGCCTAGATGCTGGAACAGAGATTCCAGGAGATATGCTTGTGAAGCCATGCACTTAAATCTTCGGCTTTGGAATTTTGAACCGAACACGTTTAGTGCACTGCAAACAAACATGTTGGTGGCAAAAGTTTTTTTAAGGTGCTTTACGGCGAAGCCGCCACCTGATCTGCCAAACCCGGACCAGAAGGAGAGATTGGCAACTATTGGATTTTTGACGAGAACTCAGTTTCAATTCAGCAGGTTATAAACTCAGGACTCTTTCTAGTGCATAAGTACACTGTGACTGGCCCAGGCTGACGACTTGGACCTTCTTCATTTCCCCGGTGTCCCAAGAGAGGGTTGTACGGGTGAATGCCATTTATGGGCAACATTTCAATGCTGCTTGCCATTTTAAATAGCAATTCTTGAAAGTGTGGAAAGCAATAAATGAAATTGGAACCACACATATCTTTTAAATTGGGCGTTCAATACATATGCAGTGTGCCTAGGAAAAGCTCACCCGTGGCATCTCTGTTGGGTGGACTAAACATGGATCGACTTCCTATGCGCTACTTGGTGGTGAATCGATAGTCGATCCAACAGTTGCACACAAGCCTGCAATGATGCATGCGTGCATATGATCGATAACTTAGTGTGTGCATTAAAACCCTGCTGCAGCTAAGGTGGGACCTAGCCAAGAAATTGGCTGGATGGGAGCCAATCCCAGAAGAAATCGAGTGAGTATGTGGCCATGATGCTACTTACGTGCCTGTTGTTCCGGAGGGGTTTTGAAGGTGGCGCCAGATTTGGGGATAACACACTTCGACCTTCCTTTGTACTGTGATATATCTAGATAGATCTATCTATGTTATATTTCATCTTCCCAGGGACTTCTTTGCATTTCCAATCCAGTTGAGTTCAGGGATGGTTGAGGGAACTTGTGCACCCCTAAATGGAACACCTTCATGGGCAGGTTCACCGTGAGCACCTCGATCACTAGATCGATTTTGTGGGGTCTGCTCAATAGAAGCAGGATGTTGGTCAATGACGTGACCCTGAAAAAGACACAGTTTATTGGCAAGCTTGCAGTGTGTACACACTCCACCCCTGTGATGTCCATCCTTTTCCTCCATACACAACCAAGCCTGTCGACACCGCTGCAGCTGATTTTGGGGTGCTATCTATTTCCTCAGTGGTGGGAGTGGCCATGAAGCAATCACCCTTGGCTTTGTCACCACGAGCACAGAAGCTGCTACTGCTGCTTGGGGCACCAATCATTCTGCCACTTGGCTACTCACCAAACCAGAAACCTGTTAAGGACTCTCACCCGTGGAAATGACTCGACAACTTTTCACTGGTCTTAGGTTGCGGTGCTGTGAGTACATCTGTGAGACCACTGATATCAAACACAGCGCACGCGCCCTGCTCTTAGGGATCAAAAGTCTATATATTTAAAGATACTCCATGCATGGTCATGATATTCAGATGTATACAAAAACCTTGATACCCAGGACCTCGATTTGGCAGATCTATTCAGTGGTGCTGGGGCATGTAGTACGGCTTTCAGCATGAAACTCAAGATCTAGTACGTACAATATGAACACTGCTTTGAATTTGAGATTGTTGAACCAACGAATCCATGCCCTAGGAGAAGCTGGACTTGAATCGCATCCAACTCAGTCTCATATAGTGATCATGATTAAAGTCAATTCACTTCGAAACACCTCAAACCAAACACGCAACAGATTCGGGAGACTGGCAGGAAACGATTTGATTTGGTACATGGCGATGATATTTGTGGCGTGTCCAGCGCTCAAACCACGCAATCGCAAGTTGAGCAGCTTTGCTCATCAGGAACATACATGATCTGCACCGCATCCAAGGCCAGGTTTTCTTCGATCGCTCCAGCTCGTTCTCAAAGTGAGACCTGGAGGACTGCTGATGGCGGGTCCGCCATGCGGTTCTTTCACATTTTTGAACCTTGGGACCTCCCTACGACACCTACGTCCATTTGGTGCTCCTCGAGAATATGTGAAGATAGCAAACCGGTGTTTGGGCATTGACTAGTGAGGGAGGGAAACCCTGAGCAGTGAATCATGATCAGCTCCAAGCTTTTGGGCAATCTAGGCCTGTCCCGAGAGACTGTTTGCCTGCCAAGGATTACCACACGCTTATGCCTTTTGTGTCTGGTGGCGGTGGTGAGGACTGTGGCTTTCCTAATTGAACAGCCAAGGGGATCCTGTATGATGACGAGCTTTCCCTATTGGGTGTTTCTCCGCAAAGTATTGGAACATTTCTACACTTGGATGACTTGCTCTTTGTACCTCCCTCAGTTTCCCTTCCCTGCTTTCAAAAAAACACTCTCATCCGGTGCACCCATAAATGGTCAGTTGCAACTAAGTTCTATGGCTGTGTATGGCCATGAGAGTATGAAACCCACTCTGACCTGGGGCACATGGCCAGGCCCTTAGTGCCTGCAATCAGGGAAGAGTGTGCACCAGTGTTGTATGCTTATAATTGCTTATATATACATCCTGAGTCCCTGGAGCTACAAGTTGCGCAAGAAGGTCACACCGGCCATTCGAAAGAGAGTCCGTAAGAACAAGGCCAAAGGAAAGGGTCTTGCTAAGACCTATGTGGATGGGAAAGGACGCAAGAGAGTGTGCAGTCCTTACATTGAATCGTATTGAAGTGGGTGACCCCAGTCGCCCACACCCCACCCCTAGTTTGGAACCCTCCCAAAAATGCAGCACTGGTCCTTTAGAATTTATGGGGTGGGGTGGGGGCAGCGGGGAATGCAACTCGATCCTTTGTGGGCAAGCATGCTATCATGTACCATATGTGTCATTCAAGCGCAAGCCTGATGTGTCAGGTGTGGAACAAAGTTCCTGAAAGCAAGTGCCGTCTATCCCATTGGCTTTGGGAGGGCAGTTCGAAACCATCATATCCAGTTCATGGATCCTCGAATCAAGTTGGGTTCTTTAAAGGATCAGCACATCCTGACCCCCATGCCCAGGAAGACAAAGAGGCCATGAAGCGCTTCTCTGCAGCTGTCTTTCCACCTGACGGTTCCAAAGTTGATGTGAATGTGCCAAAGGCAGGGAAACTATAAATGTGAGATTGACGACCCATGTCCAAATCCTGGAAGGCTCCGTATGGCTGGAGGCATGCAGCGCTTAGTGAGATTCAATCGTTTTTACGAAAGGAAATCATGGCAGATCGTTTTCATCCACGGTCCACTGAAGGAATTTTCTAGGTGTGCAACAACTCTAATTCGGCTACCGTGCATGCTTACATGCAGAGTGGCAACTGGTGAAATTCAGTGATCACAATTAATGGTCAACACTAGAACCGGAAACCCAAAAGGTACAGCGTGAAAGATGCGTGAACGAGCGTGAACGATGCGTGAACCGACATTCTATCGCGTGAACCGACATTTTATCGCGTGAACCGACATTGACCTTTTTTACCTACTTTTTTTATATTTTTGTTGATATTGCAAACATTTGCGATGTGGACCAATTTGCGCTTTGTGCGTCATGATTGGTACTGCAATTTTTGTCCTTAGTGGCATTTTGCTACACCAGTTGGCATTAGTGAGCCCACGATGGCTAAGACAGACCCTGTGGCGAGTGCCTTGGAACGGGCGGCCAAGCGTGCCGCTGCCCAAGCAACGCGTAAAGAGGAGATCAAGGATGGCGACAGAATGGCCAGGACCTATATATAGATATATATATATACAGTACATGTGCATGTGTCTTTAATTCAGTGTTTGCATTTGGTCAATCTAGTGAACTGATCATGGTAATGGTGAACTGGGAGGATTCCTTCTGATGCCCATGAACGCGAGAGTGAACCTACCAGGCGCTCACAAATTGATCTAGGATATTTAGATGCTAGATAAAATATACAACTAACGGATAACGTTCAGAACTTTGAGGATTTTTTGGCAGCTGTGCAGGAATGACAAGACGTCTATCCATCGTCAGAAGTCATCACGCAAATGTGACACGCAAAAAGGCTGGATTATATACAATTACAGTGTGTATATTATTTATTATATACGACGGTTCATGGTCATGCTGTGCGCTAGGCAGTGATGAGGCTTCGACTGTACCAGGGGATGATGCAGAGGCTGCACGCATGGCCCGCCAAAAGTACCAGGAAAGCCAATTGCAAACTCCCCCATGTAGGGCCCGTCGCACAACCACAGCAAAATCGGATTCGGCCTCATCAAGGCCAAAACTCAGCAGGAACATTCAAAGCGTGAGGATCTTCAAGCGTTTGAGACAAATGCGGACTGAAGACACTGATCTGACAAACAACAGCTCCAGCAAACGACAGACGAAGCCAACAGCAGCAAAGGCACGAGCAGCCAAGAAGCCAGACCCACCTCCAAACAAGACAAACATGAAGCAAGAGAAGACTGAAGCAAATGAAAAATCGACTATGAAGAGGACAAAATCTGAGGTCTCCGCAGAGGTGACAACACCAGCAACAGCCAAGGCTGTCCGCGAAAGCCTGAATCGAGCAAACACAGTTGTTGCCCCTGATGGTGATGGGGAGGATCCAAGCACTGAAGAGGGTAGAGCCGACGCAAAGCACACTGGCAAGCGCAAGCAACAGAAGAAACCTGCTGACAAGACCAATCATCATGGGAACAAGGCAAAGAGCAAAGCAACACCTGCACCTGCCACAAAACAAGTCACAGCTACACAGAGCAGCAGCACGGGTGATGGGGCCAGCGCGACTAAGGGTCCAACCGAACCGAAGGCTAAGAGCAAACCTACCAGCAGTAAGAAGGACAAGGAACCTTGCAAGACAGATGACAAGGCAGACAAGACAAACAAAGCAGGTAAGAAGGCAGAGAAGGCAGAGAAGGCAAAGAAGGCAGAGAAGGAGATCGAACCAAGCAAGGAGATTACAAAGGATAAGGACGACAAGAAGACCAGCAGTGAGCCCACAGATGATGGAGATCACTCATCAAGCTCGGAGGATGCATGTGAGAAGGCAGAGCAGGTTTTGCGCAAGAAAGCGGCACACGCGCGCTTCATGCGCTTCTCTCGTTCTCTGAAACGTTCCTTGCCTGTCATGAACATTTTCCAGTCATATCGATCGATCGATCCGTGGCATAGATTAAATTTGTTTGACAAGGAAAGTCCACGCCCCCTGAAATTCGGCGTGCCGGAGCTGCCGCGTTCAGATGCTTGTGGGCTGCACATATGTTCAAGACTTGTATGAACGAACAACTCACTTTTGAATTTATAGCGGAGATGTTGTTCATACCAAACTTCCAAGGTTCGGAATCATTACAGATGTTGATGGAACAATGGATTGCTTGCGAAGGGGCCTGGGCAAGCTCCGAGTTTTACTTCCAGTGTAAGAAGAAGTCGAAGCTGCGACATCGAGGGGGGGAGGGCTTGGTTAACCAAGAGTGAAATAGCGAAGAAATACGGCAGTGAGGCCGTAGCAGAAGCCATAATCGCAGCAAAAGAAGCTGACCCTGAGGCTCGCGTCAGTCACATCAGAACCCACCCCGACATGCACGGCATTGATACTCCAGAAACTTGCCTGCACACTCAAATGAACAACACATGTTGATCGAGATCAAACAACGTGCATCATAACACTTATACGCTCACGAGTGTACTCATGTTGCACCCGTTTCATTGTTTTGAGGAGACCCGCCAATATTTTGTGTGGGACCATGAGCTCGAAGAAGATGTGGAAGACCATGTTACCACTCAACTTTTCAGGGCAGCAGATGGAGACATGAGCGACAGTGAGAAAGGACAGAAAAGGGGTCGGAGCCATGCTCGGAGTGGCCATGGTTCAAGGGCCAAGAAGGACAAGAAACACAAGAAAAAGAAATGCTCGTCTTCTGACTCAGGTTCGTCTTCGGCCAGCAGGTCCGATTCTGACAGCAGCTCATCCCGTGGATCTTCCACATCTTCTGAGGAGCCCACAATAGCCCACACAAGTCTGAGCAGCAATAATATATAATAGTTAATGTGGATTTTCCAACTCCGAAAAGCATATTAGTTGTGTCTTGCCCCTAGGAGTCAAAGTCGAGCAGCAAGAAAAAGTCCAAGGGAAAACGGAAGAACAAAAAGGAGAAGAAATCGAAAGGAAAGAAATCAAAGAAGGAGAAAAAAAACAAAACACATGACGACAGAAGAAATCGCAAAGGCTGCTAAGAAAAAGGAAGAACAGAAAAAAAAAGGAAGCTGAAAAGGAAAACAAAGAGAAGCTAAAGAAAGAAGAACAAGAGAAAAAGGCTCAGTTCAGGAAGGAAGTTGGATCAGCAAATAAGGTGGGGCCTTGTCCATGTATGGTGTCATCTTTGCATTTTTTGGGTGCCCTTTTTTCAGGTTCTCACAAAGATGAACAACAACGTCCTGAAAGCTTCTACGTTACAAGTTACCAAAATGGCGTCCATGCTTCTCGATTTTGGAATCTTAAAATCCAGCTTATTCAAACATGAGATCTGATACATGTGCTACTTTTTATGTATGCATATATTATGTACGATTTAGACTTTTGTTGCGCAGTGTGCTTCCTACATTGTCTTCCATGAATACTACTTAATACCATCTCAGGACTGCGCAGGTGAAAGAGGCGGTGCAAAAGGATTTGAAGGTGCAGGTAGGTGTTCTTCAAAAGGCCCGAGATGCATTGCAAAAGGCTGTGGATGGGGCCGTGGTGCCTTGGATCATGCATGTGTGTGTGCATGTGTGTTCATGATATATTCAATATTTACTAAGTTGTGCACGCCGGTGTGTTTCTACTTGGTCTACTTGTAAGTCCTTTGGTGATCATAAGGTTGGAAAGGAAGCTTCCCTCAATGCCGCCGAGAAGAAGGGTTCCCAAGCCAACACAGAGTTTGAGAACTTTCTCAAGGGCTGCAACCTTTGGTGATCTAATGATTTCAGATCCATCTTGAGGGCTTGGCATATATGGATATGCCTTAGAACCTTCGAAGATGGTATGGAGAAGTGCAAAACCTCCAAGCATTTAAATTTGGGAGAAGGTCCACTATCTAGTGTCTTTTTAACATGGCAACTTCTTAATTAGCTGCGCTGTTCTCTTCATTCTACGATATGACGACTACCAATCATATCTTTAATGCATCAACCACCCCAGTGCTTGTGGTGTGGCGCACTTTCTCCCTTGGGGATCAATTGAATGGTTGCGTGGAATCACGTGGCCAATTGAAGAAGTGTTAGCTAATTAGGGTCGTCCACACTTCGCAGCGTCTCGATCGAGTGAAAAGGAGAGTTCAATGTCCAAAGCTTCGATACACCATGGCATGCCACACATGTACGTGATACACGGATAACCCACCACCACCCAACGCAGATGATGATCGCAGCAAAGTCTTGGAAGATGCGTATGAGGATGTGAGCTCAGGGGCTACTCATCCCAATGAAGAAAACATCGATCAACATATCTGTTGAACTTAACTGCTTAAGCTGCTTCCAATAGTTCCCATAACCACCCCCGTCCCGCATACTCTCAGGCGGCCTCCGTGACGCGCGTCATGAAGCACATCCGATCCCACGCCCATGCACCTTTGCCAGCAAGCGGGTCCAGAAATGGTGGAAACCTTGTCTAATGGGTCACCCTAGTTTTTGCTCAGGAAGCTGGTGCAGCAGCTAAGACTGCTGTGGTGAAGCTGGCCCAAGGTGCTAAGAAGGCTGACGTTCGGGCTTTTTGGAGACACTGTGATATTCCAGTAGAAGCTTGTAAGCATCTTACTACACATAGAGCGACTCTCAATCTCACCTTTTTGTCCAATTCCAAGTGTTCCCCAAACTTACATTGGCTCAGGAAGTTGACGCGATACAACTGCCAGTGTCTGATCCTAAAGTACCAGGAGGACTTTCTTTGGAATGCTTCCCAATCGTCATGCCCCATGCCATTATGCGGTACTTGTTTGACACTGTCAAAATCGAAGTTGATGGGGACCAAATCAAGACATTTTGGCAGCACGCAAAGTCTGTCCGGGCTGGTTGGGCAGCCGCAGCCGACGACGATCGCATTATACCTTTGGGACTACACGGGGATGCTGCTCAACTATGGACCCGTTACAAAAAGGAAAAAATACTGTGCGTTACTGTCAATGTCTTGCACTTCCGTCCGCGTAGCGTGCGGTGGTCTCGCTTTGCTCTGTTTACCATCGACCATGCAAAATTATACAAGAACCGCACAATCAGTGCGGTGCTTCGACATCTAGTACGGAGCTTCAACAGCATGTTCCATGGACTTGATGCCAAAACAGGAGAACGTCTCACACGAGCTGGTCACCGATTCATGTTGTGCCAGCTGAGGGGTGACTGGGAGTGGTTCAGGGACCTATTCCGTTGGAATTGTGGATGGAACAGTGCCAGCGTTTGTTTCCAATGCCCTGCATCCTCAACGGGTGATCTGGGTAACCTGTTCGCCCATTCTGGATCTGCTAGAGAACCTGTGCCCTGCACTTGGATTGACAACATGTTCAACAACGACCAGTTTATTTCCCTTAGGCTGAGGGACCAGAATCTTTGCAACTTGTATGAATTCATGTCATGGTCTATATATTAATTAATTGTTATGTTTCACAAAACGTAAAACAAGCATGCCATATCCTCCGGAAATCCCAGTAGGTGTGAAAGACAAAAAGGTTGAACGCTGGATATCTATTGTTTTTGCGCAATGTCTTGGCAAACCACCGTCCATTGCAGTATCCGAGGACCACTCATCCTTTTGCATGGGTTTGATGTATCAATGATACATTGGTGCACACTACACCTATTAAATTTAGGCCTGGTGTTTGCGGCCAATGGAGGTTCACTGTGCCCTGTCTGCAAGCGACCTGCCCTGGGGCTCCATGCGCTCAAAGCTAGTGCCACCAATTCAGCACCATGGTTCATTGCATCGACTGGAGCGGACCGGTCTATTGTTCTTTCAATTTCTTTCACCTTGCAAGGCTTCTGTTGATTGAAGAGCTGAACTTTTTTGAAGGGAGCGATTTTGGTGAAAAGCTGGACAGCGCCTACGCGCACTTTATCCGGTATTGCAAACATCACAAAATTCAGCACAGCCAACCGCCCTTCCTTGTGAAACATGTGCCTTGACTTGGGTCAATGTTTGCACTTGCAATTGAAGCACCCAACATGACTATACTGGTATGTCGGGGAGCCCCCAAAAATACTCTGATGCAGTTTGGAAACGATCTTCCGGATGCTTTAATGCCATACCGTTGCGAGCCCCAATCTAAGATCAAGCAGAGAAATGGCGATGGCCTTCTTGTGGCGAAAGGGTACAATGGCAGGGTTATTGTTGCTTGGGTCGCTTCCTGTCTGGTTGATGCATTACAGAATTTCCCAGATCATGAGATCTTGCTATTGGCCACAAATTGCATGTTACTTGGCACCATTAATCTGAACTTGTGGCCACCCTATTCTACCTTCTTTCATCTAGAATGTCTAAGGGTGACCTGCAATGCGCTCCAAAATTATGTCATGCATATGAGGATGAAATCACACCAATTTGCCCAGGACATCATTGGCAAAATTCTTTTGGCTGATGGAGCGGAATGGACGCATCCTGACACTTGTCTGGATTGATGTAGCGTAGTGCAATGCACATTGATTTTGAAGTGTGATTTTGAAGTGTGGGGCTGTAGGCACTTGCATGCCCAGGAGCCCTGAAGTGGCCAATGAGCTAGCAGATGCTGGCTTTAGGTTTTTGGACAGTTTCAAGAGCCTGACCATCATCCATCTCAGGCGGGTTTGGTGTCACATGGGAGGAGCTGTGCATGCCTACTACATGACTGAGACTCTAAGTGCTCAGGCTTCAGAAGCAACAATGGCTTATGCGCCCGAAATACCATGTGCCCTGGATTACATTAGGCTGAATCGACTGGATCGATTGTTCTGAGACTTCCTCCCGATATATTCCAATAGACCCAGTGATTGGATCAAGGGGGTTACCAGCTAAAATAGGTTTGCTGAGCCAAGGGGATGGACATCTGTGTCATATGGTGCGGCACGCACGTGTCTTGGCATCTCGTTGTGCTGGTGACCTGTGCTGTGTCATCATATTATGGGGATTTCTGATCCCATTCTCCCAGGATGGAACCCTCGGTACTTTCATACCTTCGTAGACGAAGATTTCATGCGTTGGTGCAAGGGCCGCTTGACAGCACCACCCCATGACATTGGTCACTAAGTTGCTTCTAGGTGCAGCGAGTGTATATAATCTTGTGGTATTCTGGCCCAAGGAATCAGTAAGATGGCACATCCGAAAAAGAAGCACCACTGGATCATCAAGTGCAGTAAGCTGAGGCAATTCTTTTTGTTTATTACCAACTGGTCATGGCGTGTTCTATATATTTTGTGCTTGTGCACTACTTCCAGAGACCTGGCAGGCTGTTGGCCATGAAATCCCGCATTGGATCGTTTCTTGGAAGAAACATTACAACTGATGTAATGACCGTGCAAATACATCATCTAGGATTCAACTGGTGTGTCATTTTCCCATGAGGCTGAATGCTGCAGCCTCGAGATAGAGCTGGCAAGATTCAGAAAGAGAAAATGGCCGCCAGAAAGCTGCCATGTGGGGTTTGCATAAATCGGATACTGACATGCGTGAATTGGAAGTAGGCACCCAAGTCTTGCGCGAAATGGTGGTTAGGACAACCGACATTTAAATTAAGGCTGTTGGTGCCCCAGGGTATCAAACAGTTTTTTGGTTGCTGCTGCTACTCCGAAGTGCGAAGGTCGAATCAACTCATTTTCGATCAGGTGCATCTTGTTTTGGTCCAGTTCACGCACATGTACCAACGCTATAGGTTGGCGCGCAGCACCGGAGTCATAGCCTTCCATTCCCTGAGAAGAGGTGACGCGTCGCTCCCACGCCATATGTGGTGAACTCACACATGTCTTGTGGGCCGAGACGATTCATTGGCTTCCCTCAACAATGGGCGCGGCACAATCTCTTCAAGCAAGGAAACAGGAATGTCTTTGTGGATGGTCAGAAAAGAAGCCCCGAAGAGGTCGAAGTGATTCCCCCAAATCTCCCAAACAAAAAGTTGCCCGTTGCAAAGCTGGCGTTCACATAACACGAGCTGCTGGCGTTGGTCATCAAAGTGAGTTCCTGCAGCAGTGTCACCCACTCAAGTCGGAGATGATTCAGCCAGTCCTCTTGGCTGGATGCTGTGCCAGGCACTGCAACTCCTGGGCCATGCGAGAACGCTGCCGGGATGCCACGCGCATCCACACAGAGGATTGCATCATCCCCTTCAAAAAGGGCGTGAAGCCTCCCACAGTTCTCCTTTTCCTAGAATATCTGCTGCTGGATGGCAAAATCGTCTGTTCCATGGCGTCGATCTCCACCTGTCGTAGGTTGCCGTTCAGTCGATGAAACGGGAAGGCGTTGTCTCCATGTGATGAGCTTCGTCTGAATGGCATGGATGCGGATCTTCAGATTGCCGAGTTGCGCTTTGAACTTGCAGAACCGCTGATGGAGTTCCGCGACGACGGCGCAGATGAGATAGACTCGAAGTGGGCACTGGGCTTGGTCCTTCCATTGTCGAGCTGACCGAAGTAGGAGTGGCGCTACTCCTCGATCCGACCCCTCTCGTGAAAAAGATCACGGACTAATCTTACGTAGCCCGCTTCTCCGCCGCCCGGTCAACCACAACCGCTAGATAGCGGCGGGCACCGCCGGACCTCAACCACGAGCGCTAGCCAGATAGAAAGAATGCCAGAATGTATACCAGATATAGTGTCAGAAATCTTGCCAGATAGAACGCCAGAACACGCCAGATAGAATGCAACAATTTGTGTCATGTAGAAAGCCAGAATCTATAACAAATAGATAGGCCAAATAGAACGCCAAAGCATATACGCAAGTATATTTACAAAACAAACACTTTCCTGCGTGTGATTTTGAGGCACTGTAGCCGTCGGCAACTGCAGAGTACAATGCCATGGCTGGGCTGCTGCTTCTTTTTAAAATGTCCGCCCGCTCTGCCAGAGGTTACCTTGTACAAATATGCACGCTCCCCATCCTCCAAGACTCCACGGCGCACCTGTGGGCCAGCTTCTCCTCTCCCCTCAGTCAATGAGACTGGACTGTCAATAATGCTTCCTGCAACATGACAAGAGCTGGAATCTGCACGGATGAGGTCAGGAAACCGAATCAGGAAACCACGTACGAGTCAGGAAACCGAGTCCAAAGTGTTGGAAAATATCTAAATTGGATGTGCGCTTCTCCACTGCGAGTCACAAAACTCAGAAGGAAACCTTTTGGGCCGAAGTAACCCGAGGGGTGGAAACTTAGAAAGCTTGAAACCTTTGAATGGGTCAGGAAATTTTGATGGGAACCGAGTCAGACTGGAATCAAGGGGCAGGGGGGTGTGGAAAGATTGACAAGTTGAAAGTATGAGTCGGGCAAAGGAGAGGGGAATGTTTAAGGGGAAATGAGGACGTGCGGAAAGTTTGAGTCAGTCAAAGGAGAAGGTGTGTGAGTCAGGAAACCTCAAGGAGAAAAAGTCAGGAAGCGTAATGCTGGAAACAAGCAGTAGGCGATGGAGTGGAAAATGAAAAACTTTGAAAATATGAGTCAGTCGGAGCAGAAGGGGAGTGAGTCAGGAAAATGCGACGGGGAACGATTCAGGACACTTAGATGGGAAATACAAGTCCCAGGGAGGAGTTGAACGCCCTACATATGAAGTTTTCACGCGACGCGGCGCTCTCCAGGATTCCACTCCCTCACTTGCTAAAGCAAGAACAACTCCAGGCTTTCGTGATGATTCATTCGGAGCAAAAGGGCATACGAAGCAAGAAACTTAGAAGAAGCGGAATTGAGCGTTTGAAGTTGAGTCAGAGAGGACGGGTACCGAGTCAGGCTGCCCCAAAAGGAACTTCTATAAAGCAAAGAGTACCCTTTTCGGAGGACACCGCTAATGAGTCAGGAGACAGAGTGCCCAGAAAGGGTCCCCAGCAAACAGCGAAGAGTACCCAAAGAAGGAAACCCTAAGCAAGCGCAAAGAAACCCTAAAACAATGAAACCCTAAACCCCAAAGAAGTCCGAAAGAAGTTGAGGCCTATGGGATTTGTGCCAGAATTATCCCGGCAAGAGACCCCAAACAGTGTGTGTGAGGTCTGTAAGCAGAAAGTCTAGAGATCTAGACGCATTCAGGTCCAGAGAGGTGATGAAGGTGGGGATCGTGGTGACGGCGGCGGTGGTGGTGAGTGAGTGTGAGTGTGAGTGAGAGTGAGAGTGAGAGGGAGAGGGAGGAGAGCGAAAGTGAGTGAGTGAGTGAATGAGTGAGGGAGGGAGGGAGGGAGGGAGAGTGAGTGGGTGTGAGTAGAGTGAGAGTGTGGCACTTCGAGGTTCACTGCGCTGCCACTAAAATCTGCAAACGAGCCACATGTCCAAAAGTGAGTTCCCCGACGGTCACCACCATGCCCAAAGTGCTGCGCCTGCCACGAAAACTGCACTTCGAAGTAAAACAGCTCCGATCCATTGCACCTGTCACGAAAAGGCGACTTTGAAGCACCAAAACGCGATGTTTCCAGTCACCATCTGCGAAAATGCGCACGGATGCGCACGGCGCCACAACGAGAGCGCAGTCGTTAGAAGCACCCACCGCGGACACCCAGATTCAGCGAGCCTGCGCTGTCGAAATGCACATTGACGATGTCGAGAGGCATGAATGTACTGTAAATAGCAGCGAATTAGCCGCACACGCCCGCGCGGCACACCTATCTAAGCACAGCTGCTTTACACCTACCGTAAGAACCCCCAGTGTGTCCACACTGTTTGGGGAAAAAAGTGAACCGCTTATCACTGTATCACCTTGATCTAGGCCGGAAACATCCTCTCAATGACTCAACCTTCTCAAACCAGTGTTCCGCACTTCAAGAATCCCGACAAAAAGTCAAACAAAACACTCATAAACCTATTATATATACCTCTCGCGCCACACGATCCGGTGAGAAGCGTCGGCGGTATGCTGGCCACTCTGGGCCAAACATACAAAACCCACTGCGCAGGAAGTACTCCGCAGACTTTACAAAAAAGGGACTCGCCAGGACTCAATGGTCCGTCCTGGTCCAGCATTCAAAGTCGCTGCCACTGCCAAAAGTTCAGCATCAGTAAGCAGCGGCGCTGCATTGACGATGGCACTTTGACACAAAACTTTCCCCGCACATTAACATGACGAGGATCAAAGTACCCTGGAAATGGCTGTACATTGTCATTTTTGGCAAGGTATTGAAACGCCTGCCGAATGACACAAACTACGGCATGGATGGTGATGGTGTCGTAATCACCGACAATGCGGAATCCCCTCTGATGAAAGAGGATTCCCAACTCGCAGAAGGCGAAAGAGGCACCATCTTCACACTTCCACCGAAGCCCACCAGCGAAATTGCAAACACTAACCCAATCAGCCTGCTTATACCGCCACCGAAGGGGTGGATCGAGATCGCGGGGAATTTTTGGCCTCCATGTCACAATGCGTATCAAGCTGACAACGAAGTTTGACAAGCCATTCTTGATGAAGTGTAGCGGCTGCATACATCCTCCTAAACATGTTCGGAACGACTGGAGCAATCTGGTGTGCGCACTTTTTCGCTTCCAGGTCAGCGGCCCGGTTATGTATGATATGTTCAACAGTTGTACCCGCCTGTAAAGCCGCAGCTGTTGTTAGCAAGTGATTTGGGGTGTCCTCCAGAACGTGCGCTGGTATCCACTGCAGTTGCAGAGGAACCGGATGCTGCAGAGACCTTTCCTCGTAAAGCTCAAGGATGGCCGTCCACCAATCACTGCACCGCCAGGATGTGGATATACAACGTGACTGAACCAACCGTTGAAATGTGCGCACAACTGCCTGATTGTCACAATAAATGATCAATGCATTGTTGGACAACGCAAACGCATGCCAAACTGCCCATAGCTCAGCGACAAAGCTGGATAACCTGGAGATGCATTTACACTTTTAAAAGTTGCGATTTGAGCATTCGCATTGCAAACGCGCATTTGCACTGCAAAATCCTCCCCCGCTCCCCATCAAATCTAACTTCTGAAAGAATTGTGGGCCCCTGACTCCTCTAGCGTTTTTTTAGGCCAACAAGATGTTGCAAACAAGAAAGCCTGATTGCTTCCCGCGGGGGCGCCTCTGAATGAAAACAACACGGGACACGCGCGCAAACTCTTGCAGATGCATTTCTCTTTGAAGCGAACACACATCCAATACATCATCAAGTTTCTGATTGAAGCCCGACAGCCACCGCCGAATGGTGGAAAGGGAATGAGTTAGGCAGCAAGAGACCAGTGTCGGAAGCTGTAGATTTCTCCACCAATTGAACGCAGCTCAAAAACAATCAAAAACCTATGAGAAATACAAAAACATATTTTCACGATTTTAACGGGCATTTGCTGTACAAATGAGGGTTTTTGCAGTAGAAAAGCACGCATTTTCACGGGCGCCCGTTCGCAACCGAATCTGTGAAACGGCTGCGAGCATCACCATGGCGATTGCATGCGTGAGCAACCAAGCGCGGGAAATGTCATTGATGCGCATGGCTCATGAGTGAGCAAGGCTAACCATGGTTCCTCGGTTCATGAGCAAGCAAGAACCATGAATTACTTAAGCCATGCATGCGCAAACCCCATCGTGCGAGTCAAAGCGACCGGCCCGCGAAATCCCAAAGCAACTGCTTTGTAACCGCGCATCTGCGCCCCCCGCGTGCACACACGCAACAAACCTACCGACCAACGAAAAACTGTCGTCGCTACCTTTGCATGTACGTATAGTCTTGTCCTTGGCGCATTTGTAGTCGAAATGGAGCATTTGCAGTGTATACACTATAAACGCGCATTTCCACTTACCGCTTTTTTTTAAAGTCGAAACGCATCTCCAGGAAGCGCCACCTCATGACTCTTCCACTGTGTATGAGTTGCCCTTGTTTGTTGATGATTGCGAAGGCAGCTGTGGTCAGCCAAAAGCACTCTTGCCATTGCACAGATCCATCGGTCCACGCCTCATCTGGCTCTGGTCCTGGCTCGAACACGGTTGCGCTTGCGACATCGGCGACTGCATTCTGGAGGCGAAACAGTGTAAGACGAAAGGGATGTTCGACATGCCCCAGTAAATCAAAGTTGCTCCCTAGTTCATGCAGGCATGGCTTTGATGCAGCGTTATGGTAAGCCTTAATTACAGTCATAAACCAAATGGGCCAGGGATTCCTTGGTGCTACCGCAAAACCTGCACAAGTTGGTGGAAGCCCAACCTGCAGCGAAAAGCCTATCTTTAGTCAGGGTGCACCCGACAATTGCGGATTCCGCACGAACTTGGGCCGATGGCGGCCCTGGTGTCTGAAAAGTGGGTTTTCTCAGAAATTTTGTGGAGGTATGGTAGTCAAGAAGTCCCTTCGGGGTGGAAAAGTCCTTTCTAGTGGTAATGTTTGCATTCTGGTATGCCACTTGCCGTGCAATATGTCGCAAACCAACCGCAAGGTCAATTGAACTAAGCTGATTGAGTGGCACTGGTGAAGAGGAATGGAATCGCAGCTTCAAACTTGAATCAAGGTGAATGCCTAGCTCTTCACAAGCCATGGCAAGGTTCTGAACAAGTGAGAATTTCAAGTCATCCCGAAAAGCCCATAGATTCTGCAGGCGAGCAAAGTCATGTGGGTTTTGATGGATGAACCTGCTGATTTCCATGATACAGTTATAAGCTTGGGCGATGGTTGGGTCCGTGCGGTGAGGAGTCCCATGAAAAACCTGCACCAACCATTTAGATCGAGCCATCGGTCTACCTCTCCATAAAGCACGAACGACTGAGCTTTGAATCCGCTGAATACTTAGCTTAGGGATCTTGGAGATGTGAGCCCCATAGGTAATCATCGGAATGGCTTTGGCGCCAATCAAAAAGGAACGAACGCGCATAGGAAGTGGCAGGGCTCCAATGCAGTCAATGGTGGTGCACACTTTATTCAGGGTATTGGGGGAGAACCCAAAATCATCTTTATTAGAGGTGTAGATGCGGCGCCCAAAGCATCGAAAGAAAGGGCAAGACTCATGCCTGGGAAGGCCAGTTGAATTTGCTTCCGTGACTGACTGGAGGTACCCCATACTACGGACTTGGAGTCATTTAGTTTTTGGCCATTTAATTGGTCCCAAAGCTTTGTGATCTGAATGGCCTGCTGGAGATCTGCAAGGTGCTGGACTCTGCACCATAAATATGCGTCGTCGATGTATGCTCTGATGACAAGACCAGGCAGGTGTTGAATCAGGAGCACCCAGACCTTGGCGTGCAGATTCACAGCAATGAGCGATAGAGAACAGCCCTGGGCTACTCCATTGGCAGCAGTAGTGGCCTGAGGGTTGACCCAGCCCCTATAACACATATGTCTGTGAAGGCCCTTGTAGATTTTGGCAAAGAAGTTCACAAAGCCCTTGGGGAGGCCAAATGCCAAAAACAGTGCACATGTGACGGATGGGATGATCCTATCGAAACACTTGGCCTTGTCAAGCTTGACTCCTATGATGTCCTGACGAAGAGCTCTGGCCTCATCAATGTCAAGTCGCAGGGCAGTATGGAGCTGTGGCATAGTCCGCCCCTTAATGCCTCCCACGATCTCTTTGGGCATGGTGCGTTCTTGCCAGGCTTGCAGCTGCATGTAGCGAGCACCGGTGTAGGACAACAGAAGCGCGGGCAGGATTGTAATGAGGCGCTTATTCATTGCATCGGCAGGACCCGGCTTATGAAGTATTATCTGTTTGGTGCAAGTCAACATTTTTGGGAGATCATCCCCAAACGTCGCCTCAGCCCAGTTAAAGAACTTAGCTACAGGTCGAAAGGCAGAGACAGGGAGGGACTGCAGTTCTTGTGTCCTCCAGCCGTCGAGGCCGGGAGCTGCGTTCTTCTTATATATATATATTGATATATATGCATGCATCCGTTATCTCATGTTTTTCCTTCTCCGGCCTTTATTCTTTACACCTTGCTCTTACTATTGTTTTACTTTTAACTGGATTCCAGGTTTCCGGGCTCTGACAAAAAGGTTTCTTGACTCGGACATTGGGGTTTTCTGACTCACGGTTTCCTGACTCTGGTGTAGGTTTCCTGACTCCTTTTTTTCCAAATCTACGGACACTGAGTTGTCTGCTGCCTCGGCAATTTTTCTCTTGTAGATTTGTCCACGATGTGCCTAAAGGTGTGTCAACATGTCACGCAAAAAAGAAGACGTGCAACATCGTGTAACACAATCAGAGCTCCTCAAAGGTTGCGATGCAGCTATCACCTCAACATATAGTGGGCATGGATGGCAACGAGCCCGTTCTTCATAAAGCAACCATTGGTCACGCATGTTGAATGCGTCATAGTGAATGTGTGCAAGGCAGTGCAATGCCATCAGAACGAGGACCAGTTCGCTTGCAGTGCATTGATTCTTGCCGATTCTTGCCCTCAAAGTGGGGATGTCCTCAGGTGGGTGCTTTGGCTGCGTATTCGCCTGAGGCCGTGGGAGCCTCAAACAAAACTTGATGCCGATTCTCTGTCAAGACCTAAGATTGAATTAAATCCAGCCACTGATGCATTTCAACTTAGTTCAACATCTATGTCTCGGTCACACGTGCTTCGGACAACATGCCTCCGGCATGACCAGCAGGTGCACACACGGCTGCTTTGAACCTGGCCACAACTATTGTCCACCCTCAGGCACATAACGCAACTCCGCCTTCCCATCATTTGCTTCATGTATCATTTTATGGCGGAAATGAAATTGAAAGTTCTGTTGAAAAAAGCAGGCCGTGGATTGCAGTGAATCTGCTGGCAGTTGCTCCATTTCGAGATCATCCATGGCCACCTGCGCATCGGGTAGGAACAACCAAAAAGCTTTTGACAAAGCGAACCCTTCGACTAAAGGCAACACTCTCAAGGCCCAGCTCCACTGAAGTCGCTATGTTGATACAGAGGGTGTGTGTGTGTGTATTCTTTTTATGCACGCGTCTGAGCTGTTGTTTGGAGGTCTGCATGACAGTGGTTCTACACAGTCCACAATGCAAAAACAAATAAACAAAGCTGTACAGTGCTGCCCTTCGACTCTGCCTGATCCAGTTTGGCCTTGGATTTCACAGGAGGTTGGAGCCACTTGCTTTCCTTAGCAGAACAATACATCAGGTTCCAAAACCCAACGGTGTACAACGCGCCTGGGCCTCGGAAAGGCCAAGACTTGTCCTATGACTCGATCCAACAGGTCAAGGTGGTCAAGGGTCAAGGCGGTAACGGTAAGTGCTTCGTCTTTTGCACTATAAACGTGTGTGCCTCTGCATCTTGTTGCTACTCGTTCTCTTGCGTTGGGCCTCCATGTACAAGCGAGTCACTCGCATCACCATGAAAATCCCCTCCTCCATACTCCATGAAGATGTGATTGAAAAGTAAAAGTGCCTACAACATACTGATCACTGATGTGCCTGTGGATTCTGCCGCAGAGCCTCCAGCGAATCTACAAATATGTTCATGTAATACAAGTCAGATTCAACAAACTTCTGAAAAGCGAGGCGCCGCCAATGCTATCTTCCTCAACTCATCATTCTCGCGTCTAAGCAGAACGTTTTGATTGGCCTCAAACAAATGTAGCTTCGCATGGCTTCGCAGCTTGGCCACTGACGCAAGCAACGCTGAGGCACCAGCTTCCATTGCTTTGATTTCGTCCTCGTCTCGAAGTTCCAACCTGCACATAGGTTGGCTACAAAGATTTAGCATCTCCACGCAGCTCTCAGAGATTCATCACGAATTGCCTGAGAACCTCCTTTTGGCTCGCCCTGAGCTTTTGTTGCAAATCTTCCTGGAGAGCAGCCATGTTTTCTTTTGTGACAGTGAGATGTCGATGCGAACTGCATATATCATATACAGTAGTTGTCGGTCATTCGTCAAGTTGCAATAGATTGCAAAACCTGTAAAGCTACAAATAGAGAGAGAGTGTGTGCGTGTGTGTGTCACAGAATGACGATCTCTGGGCCGCAAGGGCTTGCCTTGTACATCGCCCGAGGGTGCTGAGCCTTTAGTAAGACACCGTTTTTGAGTGCAAAACATGCCTGTGCAAGCCCGGGAAGAAGACACTAAAGAGAGTGAGGCCAGGTGTTTCACTCTTTGTTGGTAACCCTGATCCCACCTCTACTGCAATGTTTTTTTGCCAGGCAAGTTGGCCCTACCAGCTTGTACTTCCTGAAGTCCTCTGAAAAGAAGCCCAACATAGCCCAACCAAAGGTGCACACACACACACTCACACACACACACACACGCATGCATGTGCGCACCAATATGTAACTTGGTGCGTATGCAAGTGAAAAAGGCCCTTTGTTACTAGTAGCGATGCCCTTGCTCCTAGTAGCTTCTTGTTCCTAGTAGTAAGGCCAGGAGCCCCTAGTAGAGTCCTTGCTCCTAGTAGCGATGCCCTTTGTTACTAGTAGCGTCCTTGTTCCTGCCAATTGTGTCCAACCTTGTGGTCTGACACACTTGTGTGCTCCCTACAACCTGCAATGGCACCATAGAATATGTGCTTGCTGGTCCGCTCACCCCAAAAAGGTTACAGTTACAGTAAAGTATAAGGAGAGCACCGAGGAGGACAGCGGAGCACTGCTGAGCACGGCAACATAAGGTGCACGTGCCTGCATTGAACGCTGCATGGTTTCAACTTGCGTCAAAATTCAACACACTAGATCACACTAGTACTATAACCAAGTAGAGCCAATATTTATATAGATTTGTGACATTGCAGTGGCCAAACAGGGCTGAAATCATCAACAAAATAAAAGTAATGCACAAATAAACAGTTCTCAACTCAAAAACAACAAACTCGAATCCAAGGTAAACTCAACAGCAAACTCAAAACTAACTAAAAAACAGTTCAACTCGGACGCAAATTGGGCTCAAAAAACTTCAACAAATACTCAAGGAGCAAGGTGTTTCCTTTTTTCAGGCGTGCATTCAAGAGTTCTACGCCATTGTGCGCAAAGACTGGCCGGTTTTTACTTGTTCTTTGACTTTCTCTTGAGTTGTTCCTTGAGTTTTCCTCATTTCTTCAGTGTGTTTTTCCTTGAGTCTAATTTGTGTCCTGAGTATACCGTTTCAGTTGCTCTCAAACGTGAGCTTCTATCTTGAGTCGTTTTTGAGTAGGTTGCTCAGTTGTTGTTTTACCATCTTGATTCCTTTCTGTCTGGGACGATGTGATCACAAATTTGGATCTGGCGTCCATAAAACATGCGCAATATAAAATATAGTAGAAGTGCACATAGCCAAAATACATTATTATTGTTATTGTTAATATAGGTAGTAACATAATATTATAAATTCATATTATATATGCATTGGCATTGGTCTCATCCAAACGTGAGCATGCTGGCAACGGACAACATCGCAGAACCTTGCCAAAGGGCACCCAATTCACCCAATGGCACATCGGCTGCCTGCTTCATGACCATTCTTGATGCAGCTTAGCTTAGGTCCTTCTCTTGCTGAAGAGTCTCAAGCGCTAGCTTCATTGCGGTCTGCGATACATCTCTGGTCTCCTTATGAGAAGCTATATACAAGGTTCTGCGAGCTTCTGCACGCTGGAGGAGAATGTGCTTCTAACTTTTCCCTCCTTTTCTGCAATCAAGCCAAGGTGCTCTGTGCAAGCTACACCTAAGCAGAAGAACATAATAAACAGCCTGTTCGGAAGATCACCAACTTAGAGCCTGGCGACGGAAGCCGTGCCTCCGTGTAACCTGTGGTGACAAACCGGCTATTCAACAAGCTCTATCTTTGTCTCTCTCATTCTTTGATTGATGTGCTTTTCAGAAGCCTACGACGCAAAACATGTGCCAAGGCTAAGGGCATGGCTTCCCAGTCCCTGCACGCAGGAAGAATGGCTCTGAAATACAAAAAGGAAGACGTAGCTAGCTGCATGGCAAAGAGCAAGGGAGACAAAAACGATGCATGACAGGTCTCAGTTATCACATTGCAAACACGTGTAAAGGACAGCCTGCCCAGTCAAAGTCCTCAGATCCAGAGAGTGAGCATTTCTGGACACACTTTGCACACTGTGTGACGGACTCTGTTTGAACGGAGACATCAACCTTCAGCAAAATGAAAGGATCTAAAATGTTCTGACTGTCCAAAAAAGGCTTCAAAAGCTTCACTTGGATTCGCCTTGGTCTTCGTGCTACTCCTTCCTGCCCCTCTTCTTTCCAAGTCAATTTGTCCACTTTCCGAAGTTAGCCACCGGCGCATTTCCATGCCGTCTGGGCCCTTTCCGGTTTCGCCCTCCTTCAATGGAATTGATCCTTTGGTGGGCACCTCAGAGAAGGGAACATGAGTCGGTTTGGCAGGCTGCCTGGCAGTGTTTGGACTGTTTGCTGTCGCAGTCGCCCTACGTTGATTCTCAGAAAGCCGGTGTGTGCTCTCCTCAGGCACTCTTCTGGGCTGTGTAGCAATAGAATTCGCCTGAACTTGTGGCACACTGCTTGCACATCTGGGTGGTGGCCTCTCACTTTGGCTTGCCTTCAGCTCCAGAAAGGAAGGAGTGCCTGGAGTGTCTCCACTTGTTTCGCATCGTTGATGCCTTGCTGTGTCTGCCCCTTGACTTAAACTTGAGCTACTAGAGTCCTTCACTGTCGAATCCGTTTCTTGGGAAACACCTTTCGAAGACTGTGTCATAGCTGTCTCTGCGCCTTGCTTCTGCTCGCCTCCTGCTTCATATGTTCCACCCAGTGCCATGCAGTCCCTGTCAAGTGCAGCTGTTGGGCCCTCCTCTTCAACCTGATGTTCATGTAGCTGTTCAGCCACAAAGGCAGGATCGTCTGGAAATCTTTCCATCTTGCCAT
>CAXAMN010022962.1:454890-468514 GCA_963970005.1 Durusdinium trenchii | reverse complement strand
AAAGACTCATCATGCGCCTTCTCAGGAGATTCAGCCACAAAGGCAGGATCGTCTGGAAATCTGTCCATCTTGCCGTCTTTGTTAGTAGGACTCTCCACTGTGAGCGTCACTCGGGCTTCTGCACCATCTGGCACTACAGCTTCATCTTTGTTCCCAGAGTGAGATTCAACTTCCAAGACAGTTTCTGCACAAGCATCACCGTGAGCAACTATTATGTTGATTCTTTCAGTCTTCTGGTTCTGCGTGTCCAATGACTCATCATGCGCATTCTCAGGAGCTTCAGCTACAAAGGCCGGATTGTCTGGAAATTTGTCCATCTTGCCGTCTTTGCTAGCGGGACTCTCTACTGTGAGCGTCATTCCAGCTTCTGCGCCTTCAGGCACCACAACTTCGATGGTCTGCCCGGACTCAGATTGAACTTCCAACACATCTCCGGCAGATGCATGGTCTGGTATAACTACTTCAATTTGCTCAGCCTGCTGGCTTCGCTTGTGCAGAGATTCATCCTGCTCTTCTTGAGGAGATTGATCCGTAAAGCTAAGCTCTTCAAATCCCGCATGTTTGCCTGTTGGGCTCATCACAGTGAGGGTCATTCCAGCTTCTGCACCATCAGGCACGACAACTTCGATGGTTTGGCCGGAGTCAGATTGAACTTCCAAGACATCCCCAGCAGATGCATGGTCTGGAATAATTAGGTCCAGAAAGTCAGCGGCCCCAAAATCTGGCGGGCTTTCAGCATCCAAACTAAGCCCACCAAGATCAGGACTGAAAAGCATCACAGAAGGTTCTTGCTCAGTAAAGCTCACTTGCCTCTTTGGCTTCAATTTGGCTGGCTTGGAGTGTGCCTTGGAGTCCTGGTCTTTGGAGTCTGAGCTGGGGAGTCCTCTGGGTGCTTCCTTGGAGTCGCTTGGGAAGTCACTTGGGTCACTTGGAGGATCAACATCCAGCAGCAAGGAGTCACCGGGCTTGAAGCCTGCGGGGACCGTCACCCGAAACTCTTCATCCCCGACAACCGCGATGAAAGCGTCGCCTTCTTTTAAGCCATCAGGAATAATCACTTCATGAGTTTCATCAAAGCCATCCTCAACTTCTTCAAATCCTTCCTCTTCATAATCAAAGTCGCCCAAATCACCAAAAGGTTCTAGTTCGAAGGCCTGGGTGCGATGGCAGCTTCCGTCATCACAACTACGAAAGTGAAACACATATCCGATATAGACATTACAGTGCAAGACATTACAGTACAAAATGCATAGCTGCATAGTGCAAAAAAATGAAAAAAAAACAAGCCTGGCCTCGGTCTCAGGACCCCGCCTGAGCTCCCGGACACACTCAAGAACTTAATTCCGTTGCAGTAAGGGATGGTTAGAGAGGACGCATTGCAGTTGCAGCTTTTTGGCACACGCTTATCGAGCGATATGCAGAAGTGCGCACATGGCACTGTACAAGACTTAGCTTCAAAGTCAGCAAGAGTTGGAGAAACTTGACCAAGTCTCAAAACAGCAGCATGATCAAAGATGGACAAATCCAAGCCAGCCCACTAAACGTCACCTCAGTTGGCTTCAGTTGGCTCGTGGGTGTCGAAAGTGTGGGACAGCATTGTCATAGAGGATGCCACACATGCCGCATACCCTAACTTCTGTAGGGCCACCTTCACATCCAGTTCCTTCCTGTGGCTGGCGGTCAATGCCGCAATACTTGTCGTCCTCATCCCTACGCAGCAAGCGTATTTGTCCATCTTCACCCCAGGATGGCCCCCAAGAGTTCTGAATCAAGTAGAAATTTGCATTCAACTTCTTGTCTTTACCGTATCCCACCAGAGTAACGGCATGGTTGATGATATTATCTTCATCACAAGAGTCGAAAATTCCAGATTCATATGAACTCCATTTCGAGGCATCCACAGAGACTGCAACTGGGCCCCTTTCATAGATTGCAAGAAGAAGCGGTGAGTATGCATTTTCCGGCAGCCGCTCCCATCCACTCATGTACTTCATCCCAGGAGCATCCGAATTTGCTGCATGAAAGCCCACCGCAGCCACGTCAAAATCTGCGCTTTTTGACAGCTGCATCAAAGATGGTGGATGCTTTTCACACGTGCCGTCTGATCCCTCATAGGGCATGTCTGCTGCTGTTTGCACTGGATGTTCCATTGCGTACTGAAAAGCCAGTTCTACTGTAGCACCTCCGCATTTTCCGGTGCCACCACATTTCTTGACATTGGGGACACAAGAGACAAGCTCTTGAGCTGAGAAGCTTCTCTGTGTGGACTTGTAGATTTCAGCATGGCTGTCCAGCACTGTGGAAGCTGTCACTGCCCAACAAGAGCCACATCCTCCCTGATCGCGTACAGCTGCAAGGGACCGCAGGCTTGTCCAATTCAAGAATTCCTCTGGAGTGTCGGCAGGATCAGAGCTCACCTCAGACGCTTGTTTGTTTCGCGTTTCTTACAACCGCAAATGCTTCTCAGAAACTAAACACCCTCGCTTGTTCAGCAATCCTGATCATTCTCTTATTGTGCGTAGTTTGACTGCACGGATAGGGTATGCATGCAACATCATGCAACAGTTCAACATGTTCCAATATCTTTCTACACGACCAGGTCACCTGAGTCAACGCGGATGTAAAGTGTCCTCTTCGGGCAAAGCCAAACCAGCCTCTCATAGACTGAAGCTCTTCTTCACTGCGATCTGCTAAAGGCCCTGTTCCAGCCGTCCACAAGCGGCCAGGGCGCTGATTCAATCTTTCTACCTCAGCAGCAGACCGGCTGTAGTGGGCCAGGCGGCGATGGTACTCCTCAGTTCCTTTGACGTATTCTTTCTGGTATCTGTGGACGTACTCTGCGAACTGCTGCTCCAGTGCTTGATGCGCTGGCCGAAGCTGTCTTACCTCTAACCCAGAGACTGGGAGTAGAAGTGGTGCAATTGCTAGGTAAATATATGGATACATTGAGATCACCCCGCAAATCGAAGGTTCGCGGTTGCGGGACGAAGATTCGTTCCCAGAAGCGTCCAGAGCGGACGCCGAAGTTTGAACCGGAGACTGAGCTTGAGCCTGAAGAGTTTTGCAACCCACAAATTAAAGGAGAACGCAAACGCTCAAGTACTTCTCAAGTACTGAGAGATCCATTTAAGTGTACTTTAGGTGTTGGAAACTCAATGTCTGGTTATTGCTGCAACTTTTGACAGCTACACCATGGGGCACTGACGAAAGCTCAGACTGCATGCACGATAACTCCTGAAGAGCTCATAAGGGCTCACTTGCTTCGCTTGCTTACTGTGTGTGACATTGTTGCTCAATTTCAAAGCCAAACGTCCTCAAAGGAGGTAGCCTGCTTTGCCTGCTCTGCTTCCTAGCCACATCAGTTCGGAAGCAAAACAAGTCCTCCTGTTTTTGTAGTTTCCTAGCTGCTTAGTTGAACCTGAAAAAAAAGCGATATTTTTTTACTTTGAGCCAGTATGGTAGGTAAAATAGGTAAATATATTTATTATATATATATAAGAATTTCTGTGACAATGACAGGACAATGACAATCAACAAGGACAATGACAAATGGCTACGGGGCTAAATGCGGGCAGGCTCACAAAGTGACCCAGACCTGGGAGTTGAGCATCAAACAAGAAAACACTGCAGAAAAAAGCTCTGACACTGAGGAGTCAACAAAGGCAGAAAAATCATCCAAGTCCTGGAGATCAATTGAATCAAGTCAATGAATATCAATGACATGACCAATGAACAATGGACATTGACAAACAACCAAAGCAAACAGTGAACAAGAACAGTGACAGTGACTGCGCAAACACACGGACGCACATATTTTATACTCATCACCATCACTATCACTCATCTGGCAGCTGCGAAAGCTCGTGTCCTGAGTTAGCATTGAATGAAACAATATGACAATGACAATGACAAAGTCGTGAACAAAAAGACTGACAAAGAAAGTAGTAATGGTGGCAAGGATCCAATGCCAACCACCATCCAAGCATTGGGGTTCCGGAAGCGCTGCGTCCCACCAAGCATCGTGTTGCGCACCACCTTGTACCTCAGTCATGTACTGCTTGGATGAAGCTCTGGCAGTACTGCTTCAGCAATTTCCTCTGTTCCCGCACACTGCCCTGGCTCTTGGCCGCCGCCTCCTTGGCTCTCTTGTAGCAGTCCGACCGCTCAGTCTGCATCTTTGAGTTGAACTCCAGAACATCCTTGCAGGCCTCCTCCAACTCACATGTTCCAGTTGCCAGCTTCTTCTCTTGCTGCCAGCACCGGCAACAGATCTTGAGGAACTTCTTGAAGATCTCGCCATCAACCATGCTCTCTGAACAAATCAGCCCAGAACGGATCATGCGCCTGTGGCTATTGAACTTCCCGCATGACCCACACGCGATGTGATCAGGCCCTCCCTTCTCCTCCATCATCCTCAGAAGCGGGTTGGCCTCCTCAGCGCTGCCTCCCAGCTCCACAGCCGCGGCTTCTTCACTGCCGCCTTCCAGTGTCACAGCGTTGATCGTCTCCGTGACAGCCTCAACCTCCTCCGTCTCCAAGCCCTGCATCACCTCAACGGCAAAATCCATCGCGTTGGATGAGGTCGCCATACCTTTTTCTCCAGGCTTCACACCCTATGGCTACCTGCCTGCTTCCGACTGCTAGAGCCACCAGGTTGTATTGGCCGCATCTGAGGCCGTATTGGTGTCATGTAAAGCTAGCTCCTTTCGGTTTTACGCATCGACTGTGGCCAAGCCACAAGACAAAAAGCATTGCAACAGCATGACAGACTCAGCTGCCCCAAGCCTGCAAAGCAGAAACTGCGCGCCAAGCGTGACATTACTCTGCCTCCATGCCTGGCAGCGTACTGCAAGAGCCATCTACGGCACTGCTCTCACTGAATCCGGCAACACAGCATCTATTTCCTTTCTATAAAATTGCTCCAAGACATACTTGTCAATGCTGGGCACTTGGCAAAAAGGCAGAATGATGGTCTGCCAGCAAAGGCGAGGAATGCAGACTCACCCAGCTTTTTAAACCATATCTCAAAACGTTTCTTTGAACCCTTTTTTAAAAATATGTTTGTATTTGCACATGTGAAATCACTAACAGCTTGGTTGAGACCCATCGAAATCAATGCCGATGGATGCATCAATGAACCACTCATCTTTTTCGGATAAGTGACAGTAAACAGTGTGCTTGTGCAATCAATGACACTGACTGACAATGACAAGACTCACTCATGATTCTAATAAAAATGGAAAGATCTTCCAAAGCGCTCTTCAATCTAAGTCTTTGCAAACAAGCACTCTTCAAAATGCGCCTAGGCTGGGTGGAAGGCAGCATGTGATGCGCTTTTGGCCTGCAAGCAAAGACAAACAATCAACAGGAAGTCCTGGGAGTCTGGGAGGTCTCATTCGGTCTCATTAATCATTAGTCCCGGGGTTGATGATGAAAGCACAAATGCTTCCCCAAAAATTCTATCAGATCAGGTGTCCCAGGGGCTTCCCACCGAGGAGCTAAACCAAAATGGATGAGTGTCCAACAGGTGTTCCAGGGATCCGTTGAACCAGCAGTTCCCCTCCCCTACAAATGAAGATTTTCATGCGATGCGGCGCTCGAGGATTGCAGCTAGCTGGTGCTAGCCAGTCGTCGGCTGAACCTTCGATGGAGTTGCCGGCTTGGAAGGACACTGGTCAGCCGAAATCTGGTTGAGGACATGAACTTGTCCCGGGATCAATCATCTAATGGCTGACTGACTGTGACTAAAGTTTTATGATTTTTAAACAAGTAAAAATTCAGAAAAGCTTTGATTGGTTGAAGCAAATCTCAATCCAAGTAACTCACAAACCTCAATCCAGAGAATAATGAGTGGCCAGTCCGGAAAAGTCCGGAAAGAAGACTAAACCAGTCCAGGTTCACAAAGGTCTCTGGCGAGGGTATCGTTCATACAAAATCCAAGCCTAAGCTGACTGGGACCCTAGTCCGGAAAAGTCCGGAAATAGGCATTGAGTCATAGGGCTATCCAGAAAGGATTTCACCGGAAGCAGACCTTAAGTCCGGAAATGTCCGGAAAGGTTTAAATGCAAGTAGCTAGACATTGACAAGATCTGGAAGTCTAGAAATGGTGTCAGTTGAAAGGGCCCAAGTGAGAGTCCGGTAAGCCCCTGGATCAAAGGGGCTCTGGAAAAGACAGCTCAGGAGGTCACAAAACAATAATTTCAATCCAAGTCAAACCAATTGGCTTCTGGATGACACAGCATCCCAGTCAGCTTGGCTCAAAGTTTTATAGCCCATAAAGCCCAGTCAGCTTGGTCCGTGCCTTATGGTTGAATCTGGACCTTCAGGAGATTGGCCTGGCCTCAGTGAGTCAAACATAGTAAGCATGAACATTTAATTTAGTCGGCAATCATGAATCATATAGAATCCAGAAGCTCAAAGGCAGTTAAAGTTACCCAGGCACCATTCAATAAGTGAATTAATTTTCCAGAAGTCTTCAAACCTTAGGGTCTTTGGAATTATTTAGGTTTACAACAAATGTGTCAGTGACAGTGTCAGAGAGTCATGCAGCTGCAGTTCACTACTGAGCCCCCCCGGCTCCTCTGCTGAAGGCGACGCTTGTGAAACTTAAAGGGTGAAACGTAAATTTGTGATGAGATCGTAAGCCAGAATCAAATACTTCTATTGTTCAAGTTTGACTGACTTAGTGAAGAATACTCTCATCACTTTGATCGGCGTGACAATGACACATTACAGACAATGACAATGGTTGGAAACTTATTGACACTGACCCAAGTTTAACAGTAGTTTACCTGACATTGACATTGACAAATTAAAATGACACTGACATGACACTTACATCTATTAATTGACACTGACACATTGACACTGACTATTAGTCCTGAGTCCTGGATTGGACTTGTTTTTATCTCTATTTCTAGTTTAGTATACTTTATGCAGTTACAGTTATAATTAGTGAAGCAATATGCAAGTATAAACAGGCAAATATCAAAAAAAAAAGAATTAAAGCGTTGGACTAAACAGCTAGGGTTTCGAATGACCCATAACTATGCATGTTATTGCTAGACAAACGCTGATATGATATGAGCCCACACAGTCTTTGTGGCCTACGTTCAATTGCAGTGCCCCGGGCAGCACCATGGCATAAATGACGGGACTGCACGCACGTGCTGGCGCGGTTGCATTGTGTGATTTGAGCATTGAACAAATATCCACAATGAACACATCAAAAAGGCATTGATCTCTTAAAGTAACCATTTCATTACGCTGATATTCTGCAGGTTGTCGATATGTCATGGGCAGGTGCTGGTTTGGTTCCATCCAACTTTATGGGCCCATGTGCGCATCTAGATTCCGTGCCAAGAGTGGTTCCTTCTAAAAACTGCTGCAACACAGTCACAACTCATTATTCTGAGCACAACTAACAAGCAAAAGGGTTTGACAGCCGTCAATCTCACAAGGGCAAAGTCATCGGGCATTCTGGGCGCACACTCCGGTTGGACTTGGAGCAAAACGAACTCGGATCTTGCTGTCAGAAGATGCCTCTTCAAGACTTCACAATGTGAACATTACATAAATTCAAGCAGGTGTCTGTCCTTTCTCGACACCGAATGTGCTCGAGCTGACCCACCTCGCGTTTGAAGAACATACAATCATTTCGTTGAAGCAAATGTATGCAAGTGTGCAACTTCATCCTAGGCTCCGCGTGCGAGCCTTGCACTCCAGGGACCAATCTTAGTCCCAAGTGGCGAGGGTTTCCGGACCTCAAATCTCCAAGCATTCAAAACGGTTTTGTTCACTATAGTACTGTATATACGGTATATAGTTGCTTGCATCAGTTTGCCCACTGCCAAGAATACTCGCAGCAAGCCTGCTCTTTCTCGCTGCGAAGCCCGCAAGGACAGCAGCTGCAGCTGTAGCACTTCTTGATGTGGTTGTCTCCCTCAAGTTTGGACAAAGTCTTGCCACCTCAATGTATTCGTTAACCATCAAATGAGAAGTGTTCTGCCTGTCATGACCGAAGTCGACGCCCCTGCTCAAGGGAACCTGGCAGAATGCAGGAAGACCTTGTGTTTCACGAATCATTTGGCTGCAAACACCATTGAGAGTGATTGTTTAGGTTGGCAAAGTTGTTTAGAATTGTTTCGTTATTTTCAATCACCTTTCGGTCATGTTCGGCCGTTAGGTTCTTTTCGCTACTAAGTATTTTACCCAGCATTTTGGCAATTGGGATCAAATGGGCACCTGGTGCCACTTGCTATACTTACAATATGTTAGGTGGTTTGTGGAAACCGTTTCGCTGGCACTGTATTTTTGGCCCTGTTGAACATCACATCGTCAACTTCTGCTGCTAGCACCATTTTGTGTTCCCCACGCTCACCTTGCAAAAGGTTGTGTGTTTCGTGGAAAATTGTGTAAACCTTTCCGGTGGTACTTGCTGAGCTTTCGGACATCACACCATATCCTTTGCATTCCTTTGCTATCGACAACATTTTGGTTGTCCCGTGTTCCCCGTTCAGCTAGTTTTTTGTAGCACGGCTATGAGCAGCACTTTGGGCAGCCAGTGTTGATTCCTTGCTGGTACTTCGAAAGCTCCTTCCTTCCTTCCTTCGTTCCTTCCTTCCTTGCTTGCTTTCGGGATGTTGGCTTGCACACTCCCTGCCTTCCTCGTGCTTCACTTGCGAGGTCTAACAGGGCGAGCAAGCAAGCAAGCCAGCCAGTGAGCGAAAGAAGCTAGCACCAAAAACAAAAGAAGCAAGGATGCAAAGAAGCAAAGATTAACAACACAGGAAAGCTCAAAGCCGAAAGGCTAGAAGGCAGAGAACTTAAACAACAAACAGCAAAACCACAACAAAAAGCCAAAACACACAGAAAAGATCAGCAAAGTAAAACACTGCCAAAGCAAGATAAAATAAGTTCCAAAAATATGCACGCCCACAGTGCCACAGTGCAGCCAACAGTCCCAAAATGCACTGCAGTGATGAGTTAGTAAACATTCGCAGGCACACAGAGACACACACACACACACCGTCTTAGGAGCGCACACGATCTCCAGAAAGCGCTGTGGAAGACCTGCAGAACTCGCGTGTTGCAGGGCTTTGAAGCCTGTTACTGTGCCGGAGCTGCCTGGATGTGGCCCCTCTGGGGGGCGTAACTCGGAGAAAAGAGAGCATGCGCCTCAAACAGTTACGACACAATGATGTCTCATGAATTTTGAATTTGAGAAAACATGAGGAGCCTTGCCGCCCTAAGGACGCAATCACGGGGTGCTGTTTCAAAAAACACTGCGGCAAAACACGATTGGCACACACACACCGCTTTAATTACCACACGACATCTACAGTACTGTACATAAGAGTCTCAGAAAGGAACCTAAGCCTGTGTCGTTCCTGTTGCAAGCAAATGGTGTCTTTCTGTATCTGTGTGGCCATGGCTATGGCTATCGCTTGTCATGGCGATTGTCAATCCCGCAGGACCGAAGATCCGATGATATGTTCCATTCCAAACACATAGGTTTCTCATCTCCAACTAGGGTCATCATTGAACAAAGGCAATGGCAATAGTTGGATTAATCAAGAATCCTAATCTGCTGGCAACAAAAAGTACAGGGTAGAACTATATACAAAATTGGGGGTACGGCTTCACTTGAAGACATGTGGTTCACTTCGTGCAGCTGTTGGAACGAGGTGCTATATTTTAATTGGAGAAGAACCCAGGATAGGAAAAACATTGCACAAATTGTGGAGGAGAGGACCGAGAAGAGAATATATTACTGTGAACCCTTGAACTGTCAACCAATGTTCCAAGAGGCAAGCATGACATCTCGAAATTGTTGGTGCCTTGCCAGGCATCCAAATCATGGAACAAACGTGCTGCTTCTCAAAGCTCCACAGGGGACTCATTCTCACCTTTTTGCAGAGATTCACCAACATGTCCACGGCAGTATGGCAGGACAGCACATCGGGCACATTTGCCCGACAGTGGGAGGTGATGATCATTGTGAAAACTCGTGCTGCTGCACTCAGCTTACTTAAAAGCTTGGTAACGGTCAGTAACGATTTCAGGGTCTGTGTTAAATACATTATGTGAATCAAACATAATGACACCAAACTGACAACCACTGGCCGATCTAGGCCGCTCTCGGAAAAGTTAAAACAACTCTTGCAAACACTTGTGGTCGGCTCTGTCAATTGACACTATCCGCGCACAGGTGTCTTGACCTCAGTCCATAGATTTCAATGCCAACGAAACAGCATGAACAACTCAAATATGTCGCTGGCTAAGTTTTGAGAAGGACCTTGTCAAACTGGTAACAAGGGTTTATCTAGTAACAAGAGCATCGCTACTAGTAGCAAGTGCATCGCTAGGAGTAGCTAGAAGCTACTATTAACACAGGTGCCTTGACGCCAACTCGATCCAGAACTGCCAGAGCCTGGCAAGTGCCGTGAGCACACCATATCGACTCGATGGTTTCTAAGCTTTATTTTTAGGAGGGGTAGGCTGCTAGTTGAGGTAGGTAGGTAGCTAGTAGAAGAGGTAGCTAGTACCTACAAAAGGACAAGAGATACTACGGTTAACTACAATAAAATATGTAATATGTGGGTTAGATAAAGGCCGAACAGGTATTTTAGTGTACCTCCGTGAAGGATCTGCCGGGGCCGCCCACCCATTAAAACATGCGGAAAATACATGCGGAAAAGCACTTCCTAAGTCATTTCTCAAAATCGGACTAGAGTCAAGCTCGACGGAGTCTTCTTCCCAAGAGGGTCTACGTAAGGTGGGTCCACGTATGGTGGGCCTGTACTATAAGGAGGGAGGAGCCCGTATAGGGAGGGTCCACGTAAGGAGGTCCACATACAGGGGATCCATGTAAGGAGGGCCCACGTAAGGAGCTAGGTAGGGTCCACGTAAGAGAGACCACGGAAGGGGCTCCACGTATGGAGGGTCCACGCGTGGTCCATGCACAGGGACGTCCAGGAAAGGAGTCCACCTAGGTAGGGTCCGAAAGGGTCCATGTAAGGGGGTCTACGTAGTCTAGCTAAGAAGGGTCCACGTGAAGAACGCAAGCAGGGCATGTTGTTATAAGAGGGTCCACCTAGCTAGGTCCACGTAAGGGGCTCCATGTAGGGCCTAGCTGGGTCCACGAATGGGGGGTCTAGGGAACGTAAGGAGGCTTGGCTGGCCTTTGGCGGGGTATCATGGGCTTAAATGAGAGCTTTACCTTAGAACTTACGTGGGCCTTGGCTGGCCTTACGTGGAGGCCTTTGGCGGGAGGGCCTTCCATGGAGGGTTTCATGAGCTTAGTTAGTGCACGTGGAAACCTTATAGCTTATCCCTTGTGACGGATGCCTTGGCTGAATGGTGATGCAAAGGGCTTGGCTGGGAGGGCCTTACAATATGGAGGGTTTGGGTTGGGCGTGCGGGGCTTAGTTGAGCTATATATGGAGGCCTTAGTTTGTCTGCGTGGAGGAGAGTTTGGGGGATTGGAGCTTCCGTGGAGGCCTTGGTTGCCTTATGCGGAGGCCATGTATAGGCTTTGGCTTCGGCAAGTTTTTTGGCGGGCGCAAGTTGGTGACTGCGTGAAAGCCTGGTGGGGTTATGTGGATATGGCGGGCTTAGTGGAGGGGGTGGAGGGGTGTGGCTACATGAATGGTTACCACCATGTGGGGCTATGTGGGGGCTTTGGCGCTTTGGCAATCCTGCTGCTTCTTTGTTTTCCTAGTGGGCATTTTGTTTGCGCTTTGTGGAGGGGTGTGGGATGGAGGCTTTGGCGCTTTGGCCATCCAGCTGCTTTTTTTTGTTGTGAATGATGAAGGAACTGTACATTTCCCCCAAACATACGGACAGAATAGAAATTATATATACACTACCTCCAGGAGGATTAACCCTGGGCCGCCCGTCCACCCTCCACATATTTTAATGGCGTAACCGTACAACTACTGGTAGCTACTACCTATGGAATCCTATGGATGTAGGATAGCTCGCGCTTCTTCAAGGAGGTCCCCCCGGCGCCCTGAAGGCGGCAGCCTCTCGAAGAAGCGCTCGGACTACTGACTAATGATTTGGTTTCTAGATTTTTGGGAAACTTGATGTATTAGGGTAATTACAAAATCACCAATGCAGGGTCTCTGATTTTGCCATACCTTGTCAATTATGTGCTGTGCGTTGAGCTTCGCATCATCCTTGGTGCTGGCACTCAAATGTGGAATCGGAAGCGATAGAAATAGTCTAGTAGTCTAGTGCTCTTTGCGCATACAAATGAGATCCCGGCGTACTGAAGCTCAGGAGTGTTGTGATCGATCCACCTATCCTGAAGACCAAGGCCCGTCAATGTGCAATTCCGAATTGCTGCCCTTGTGCAACACATCAACACATTCCAAGAGGTGCACTGGAAGGACCATGCTTCGCAAGGCTATTGGCGTTTTGCCAAGGCCATCGAGATATCCTTCATCTAGAAGGACCTGCGCCCGCAAAAAATATGGCAACGGTAGCAGTAGCAGCAAGTCCTGCCACATGCAGCCTGCTGCACCTGGGCAGCAAAGCCTCCAATAGCATTTTCCTTCGCAATCCATTTGGCACTACTTTCAAGGGCGGACACAAAAAGATCAAAAAGCATCGGGAACCTCGATCGTGATGACAGCGCGATGGTCTGCTGCAAGCCAACCAACAAGCTTCTTGTCCAGAGGTTTCACCCAACCTGGTGTTTGGGGACAGTCAAAAAACAAGACAAGTGAGCTTGATCGTCAAGTGCTCTTCAACCAAGTCATTTAGGTACTTGGCGAGCATCAGCCACAGTGGCCGATATTCCGTACTTTTCCTCGAGCTCCTCCGCAGCCTGTTTGGGCTAGGCTCCAATATGTTTCCAAACAGTCTAATTTGCTTGGTCTCTTCACAGTCGCAAGTAACGTGTGGCAGGTCCAAACTAGGACTAAGTTAGGAGCCAGTCAGTGTTGTTTTGCTGCAAGCTATTGCTTTGCTCTTGCATTGTAATGTTGACTCTTGATTAATCAACTCCCACCCCGCCCCCCCCCCCTCAACAACCAGGGCCTCCAATATAATCTACTAGAAAACTAATCAAAGGACCAAAATGAAAAGAATCCTTATTAAAATCTTCTTGGCCTTCTCTGGCAATATTAAATTAAAAGGGAATCAATGAAATCTCAAATTTGGAATACTAAAGTAAAAGGAAATCAATAAAGTTGAAATGGAATTCTCAATATTTTAATGGAAATCTAAATCCAAAGACCTCCAAAAGCATCACATCTCAATGGAAATCTCCAAAAGACATCTGACATATTAATTACAATAAAAGGGAATGAATCAATGCAAATAGAACTAACTTTTTAAATTTCAATGGAAATCTAAATCCAAAGACCTGCAATTTCAATGGTAATTAAAGAAAATCAAAAGGCAAAGAAAAGGAATAACGATTTAAAGCCTCAAATCTCTAGACATTATTCTAGGGGCCCCCCTAAATAATGTCAGAAAGCTGCTTGCTGGACTACTCCCTTTGCTTGAATGATTTTTTTGTTTTTCAATACTTTCGAATAAGGAATGTTATAAAGAAAGTGCGCACCGACTTTTGGAAACTTTTGGAAAGCTTCAACACTAAAGAGCTTAGGAA
>CAXAMN010022962.1:418500-454880 GCA_963970005.1 Durusdinium trenchii | reverse complement strand
ATAAAGAAAGTGCGCGCTGACTTTTGGAAACTTTTGGAAAGCTTCAATACTAAAGAGCTTAGGAAAAGTAAATAAGGAATAGAGGGTGAGTAAAGCAAATCAAAAGGGAACAAGTAAACTATAACAATAAAACATATTCCACTACAACTATCCCTGCAAAAAAAAAAAGACATTATTCTGGGGGCCTTTATTAATCTGTGCAGGGAAAAACAAGACATTATTCTAGGGGGCTTTATTAATCACAGGTCAACATTAGTGTCAGAATGTGGGGATCTTTCACTGTTGCTGTGCCTTGAGAGTATCCTGCAAACATTGACCGCAATCAATAAAGCGGGAATAAACTGGGCACTGGGCACCTTATGAATCTTATGAAACCTTTATATAGATTGATACTTTATGATACTTTGCTTGCTTTCGGGCTCATTTCACAGTTCTACAGGCTAGGGTCAAAGTTCCACAGCACAGCTTTACACATGCACCCAGAAAGTGCCAGCCGAAAGCACGTGTGTTGGCCAACAGTGACAACAACGGCCATGGTTCCTTCCTCCTTTGAAGATTGTCTAGCGATTGTTCAAAAGAGCTCAAGGTATTCCAAGGTCTTCGGAGTCTTGGGGTAGCAGCTAGCATGAAGAAACCTGTTCAATTTAGATTGCAAATTTGTAAACTACCCTGGTCGATCTCCGACGCTCTGCGTGACCTTCTCTTGATTCCTTTTGTCTTTGGTGATGTACTTGCTCACTTCTACGGCACTTGTTCATCCAATGAAATTGTGAAATCCCACCATCAGCGACTGCTTGTGGCCAAATGAGCCGAAGCTAAAGAACCAAAACACCTCCCCTGACCTGCCCCCGACCAAGTGAGCAAAATGAAGAAGCAATTGCCCTTCGTAGAAAGGTAAGTAAGCTATATACCAAGCTTGGAATCTAAAGAGATAGGGAGTTTGACGCATTCGATTGCTGGCCTTGAGAGATTCGCGCAAGCGACCTCCGATAGAGAGAATGGCCAGTGTGCCATCACGGCCCTCGCGGGCAATGCGCCTGGGCGACTTCGACGACTTCGAGAAGGAAGGGAGCGACTACGGTGAACAACATGGTGCGATGTCTTTCAACAGCCACAGTGGCAAGCAAGGACGCTACTAGGGGCTCCTGGCCTTACTATTAGGAGCAAGAAGCTACTAAGGGCTCCTGGCATCGCTACTAGGAGCAAGGACGCTACTAAGGTACTAAGGGCTCCTTTGCCAAGCTTGGCACCCTTTGCCCGGCTCCAAGAAGCGAGGTTCTGGCATCTCAAGATCCCCAAAAGCACTGCCTCGAGGAAACCTCAAAGTAAGCGGATGCAAACCAGTATGTGCATCTCGTGTCAGCACGTACAAAGCTCAAGCAAGAAAACCAGTGACATGTAGACTCCGTGTAGAAATTTGATTCTTAAAAGTGCTTTGCTTCTTCAGGTGGGGCCCTTATTAAAGGTGCCCACGATGGTTTCGAATGTTGGTCTTTCGACGAGCTATTTTTGCTTTTGAAATGAGACAAGAGTACATTCAAAGCAAGTGCAAGCTTAATTCAGAAATTCCGTTGGGGGGGGTCCATGACCTGGGATACTGGGATGGTTCTTGTAGTGCCCAAGCATCAGACCGGAGCGCTGTTGGCGCATCATCAATCTGTGCCAGAGTATGAACCATGTGAATAAGCTCTGCCTGCCAAAGATTGATTATATACAGATCCCTCGCTCCAAACTGAATTCCATTCATTTTATCGCAAATGCAAATGCTGCCGCGGGTAGTGCAACTAAAGCTCAACATTCTACGCAACAGTGAGACTCCATGTCTGCAAGTCTTCTGAGCATCTTCTCTAGCTTCGATGATCAAAAGTATCCACCTCGTCTGCAGATGCGCAAACCATCATCTCAGGAATACAACCTGCAGAAACGTTCTGCGCAAAGTGCAATGGTGGCTTCGTTGGCATCAGTTCCATTCAAAGCGATTGTGTGGACATGTGTAGGCTCAGTATCCCACTCAGGTAAGAGAGATCAAAGGCTCCACAGTGGGTGGCTCCGTCCTGCGATTCTCTGTTTTATCTACAAAGGAGTCCAAAGTCAAAAAAAGAAGTCATGCATGTGCAAAGGTATCAGCATGTCCATCAGTAACTATCAGCAAAGCTATCGAACCCCAGCTGTCCGCCCCGACAAGGCCAGCACGATCGAGGACAAAACGCACAGGCAACTTCTGCAGAGCTACGTCCTTAGTCTTCGATGGAGGTTCTTCAGGCCTTTGAAGATTGGCGTCTCATTGTGGTCTTATTGTCTTGGAGAACATCTATTCATTTCTCACCAATAAGGTCACTGTGTCTTTAAAGCAAACGTATCCTTGTTCAATTTCAATACTGTCGGAAAGCAGCAGTGGCACAACGGTTGAGTGTCTTGTTGGTCTTCCAAACCATGTACAGTAACCGCAATGGTTCACCTTCGAAAACAACTCTTTGCCTAATTGACCTAAAGGTGACAGCTATGTAGCTGAGCAATCGGCCTAGGCAATGACTAATGTATTATCCAGTAGTGATACAACTGGATGGTGGCCAATGATATGTCTGCCATTGCCTTTCTATCATCCTACCCAAGAGTTGATCGCGCACTTTCCTGCCCATTGGACAGGCGCGTGAATCAGTCTTGAACCCACAGGAGTCTACTTCTCAGCGCTGGCGATATTGAACAGTCGTAAACAGAGTTTGCCAATCAGCATAGTTTTCGATCGGAACCCTGTTGGCACAACAGGGCTGGAAGTGATCAAACCTGCAAATAAACTTGGTCTCAGAAACAGGCATGAACAAGCTGGTCATAGGCTCGCTGCAAGAACCTGTAGCGGCTGAAACGAATCTCACTCCATCACTCTTACAGTACAAAAAGAAACTGGAATCAAAGTATTGGGAGTCGAGCGTGGAGTAAATGGCGCAGAATGGCTTGAGACCTGATTTTGTCAAGTCAATACAGCTGCACAGCTTGTACCATACGCTTTGCCGCTTTGCATATTATGTGTTCTCCCTGCCTCCGGCAGCAAGTCCAGCAGCAAACGTGACAGCCTCACTTTGTGCAACAGAGTGTGCTATGAGGCACATCGAATCAAAACACAAGGGAAGCATATTTTCAGTAAGTTGGATTGGATTCGATGTATGTTTAGGCATGGACAGTCAAATTGATGTGTCTCAGATTCACACGTGTTGCTCTGCAATGCCCACGTCGAAGGTCCGTTCCTCAAGCTTTGCGCGATCAAATGTAACAAAGTCTGGCAGAGTGGCGAAGCAATTCTCTTCCTCCTCAGCCTCCTGCTGGACCAAATGTCTTCTCAAAAATTCCGATACCAGTTCCTCCAGGCCTCTTCAGGGGCAAAAGAAGGATGTTTATCTTAGGCGGAACAATGCTAGTCGGGAGCAAGTGGCATTGCCGCAGTGATGGCAACAACTTTCTCATCTCGCCTCAAAAATTAGGATCTAGGTCTTTCCAGTCAAGTAGCATGTGCACTACTAACATATCATACACATATCTATAGACGGAGTGTGTATTATGTATAACTAAAAATAAGATACCTGAGAAAGGAGAGGACGAAAGCCACCGAGAGACCAATATGGTAGTGCAGTAGTGCAAGACTGGGAGGAAAAATAGCGGAACACTTCTTGTTGAATGCCTGTAGCTTTCGTGGAGCTTGTATCAACGTGGAGTAGATCAAGATCGGAGCACAGCATGAAGTGCATCACCAAACACTTTTTCGATGCTTTCCTGACCCTACTTTTGAACGCTCTCCCCCACCAGGCTCAACGTTCGACCTCCCAAAAGTGGCCTCTGCGCGACCACCCCCCCCACACCCCCTTTATTCACTTCCTGGTAAACCTTTTGACCTTCTATCTGGCATCTCTTCTGATATTCTATCTGGCGAATCTTCTGACATTATGTCTGGCATTCTTTCTAGCATATCTTCTGACATTTTCTCGGGCATATCTTCGGACATTCTTTCTGGCATACCTCGTGACAGTCTATCTGGCACATCTTTTGACATTCTATTTAGCAATGTGTGTGGCTGAATGCACTGACGAAAATGGTCCTGGTGAAGGTGCAAGGAACTGCAAAGAACCTGCAGGTTGTTAACTGCGAAGTAACAATACGTGAGCCAACACGAAAAAAACAAGCGCTGCCCGAAATATTATTTTCGTTGTTGTCGGCCATATTTCGGGCATCGTGTTTAAGTCTTCCACACGTGGCCACAGAGAGTTGCTGCTAACGCCCCGCGCTTGCTCGCTACGAATCCTCAGAGATGCAGCCTGCTAAAGCTTGCCCAGAAATGCCCCTGATCTGTGCATGCCCCAGATCTAAGCAAAACAATCAGGCTCCGTATAGAGATACACAATGAATGCCCGAAGGACATCCTTTTTCGATTGATTTTCATTGATTTTCATCCGTTTTAATAGTTTTCGATTGATTTTTCATGTTTTTCATTGATTTTGATCCATTTTTGTTCTTTTTGATAGGTTTTGATTGTTTTGAACATGACAGAGGTAGGTGTGGCTGGGACAGAGTGTGGAGGGCGCTGATTCGAACCAATTCCTATCTCCTCCGATTCTGCCAGCATGAGCGGGGCCAAAACCTTGCCCGGAGTGAAGTTAGTACCTGTCTGTTGCGGTAAATGTTTTAGGCATCGTGTTGAACGCTTCCACGTGTCCCGCCTTGAGTTCACCCTCGCCCAACTGGACATACTCACGTCGTTCGCCCAGAGCGTTCACTCTTTGTTGCTTGGTCCTTCTTGGTATGATCAGAGCTACACAGTCCCTATGCCCTGCTCAGGACTAGAAAAATTGTCTCCAGACCCCTTCATGATGCTAATGATGCACTACTCGGCGTCATTTACATCACTTGCATCACCAAACCACTTTTTCGATGCTTTCCTGACCCTACTTTTGAACGCTCTCCCCCACCAGGCTCAACACCCCCTTTGTTCACTTCGTTCACCCCGAAAACTCAAGCCTTGCCTATCGGCTGGCTTTCGTGATATTAGATATATGTGAGTATTTTCCCAATTCTGCATAGCACGATCATTGTTGTACATCGAAACACGTAAATATTGCAATTGGTTGCTTCTACACAAGCTGCAAAACGTTGATCAAACTGCACAAAAGCAACTTAAGCTCAGAACTGCCCCTCACGGACCAGCTGATCAGCAAATACTTTGGTCAATGGTGGTTGCTTCTTCTTTGGCCTCAACTGCAACTGGCCACACAAAAAGCTTGTGCACGCCGCACGAATACTGTTTTCGGTACAAAGATGTACAAAGCATTAAAGAATGCTGGGCATCCCTTCACTTCGTCAGGGGTCTTTGGCACCTCGAAGACACAACTCTGACACCCTGCAAAAGTGAAAAGGGAGGTTGCAAAGGCAAAAGTAGGGAGAACGAGTGTAGGATATTATAAGTTATAAGAGGCTGACATTGAACTTTGGCTGGACAGCATGAAGCTTGTCACTCGCCTGAGAAGGTGATTGGAAAGTGGCAAGCCAGTATTGAAGCTGTGAAGCATGGCCTTTTGTGCTGGCTCATAGCCATAGCCTTTTTTGGTCCTGAAGGAAGCGATGAGAGGGGAGGACAAAATTCAATCTCGGTGAGGATGTTGTGAGTACGCAGTCTGTTAGAGACATATCACATGTCTGTCTTGATATGAAGAAACACCGGTTTCTGGAGAAGGCCATCTTCGTGATCTTGGCGAATGTTCTCAAGGACCTTCACGGACAAGGAAGGAGCAAGCACAGCCCCGCAATTCAACAAATCAGGTTTTGGCCTGCACCAAAGTGTCCATATCATGACCGTCAATAGGGCCGACCTAAGCGTATAGTTTCAAAGTGCTCACTAGAACAAAGGCTGCGATACATTCGAAGCAGTTCTGGTCGGCTACGCAGCTACTAAGTCCCGGCATAGTAAAAGCCCAACTGCTCAAACAGCTCTCCACGACCTTAGCGTTTACAGGCACCTTATCGCTATTAGGTTGGAGGCCATCGCTAGTAGGTTGGAGGCCATTACTACTAGTAACAAGAAGCTACTAGTAGCTAGAAGCACTTGCAGGCATCACTCAAACAGGCACCCACAGGGCCGATCTTCCCACACTCTCGGTGTCGCTCTTGGCTTCATTGAAGGCTTCTTCAGTCATTCTGGGATTGTCTGTGCTTCCACCATCTTCCAACTTAGCCAAGTGCTCCCTGAGCCACTTCCACGGAATGGTACTGTTTTGACGAAGTCTCGTGTGTACCTCGCTGAATTCACAGTCTCAATTCAAACAACGGAGAGACGCGGTGGAGTCATTCCTTTGTCTTTTGAACTTCCAACTCGCACAAACAGCCGGAAAGTTAGCAGACACACTGCAAACTCTTCTTAGAGGCCATCGAGTATTAAAAAGGTTCCAGGAAGACTGAAAGGACTTGGGCACTCATCAAGCTTTGCTGCAGCTTTTGAAAGCTGGTCAGGCAGAAGTGACTTCGTGGCGCTCTTGGCAAACCTGAAATCGCAACTCCAGCTTTAGAAAAATACAATCATGTCCATCTGATTGTTGTGTTGTTAGAAAAATACGTTGACCCTCAACATCCATCCTTTAAGGACAAGGCTGTCTTGCATTCTGGAAGGCTTGAGAGGTCTCCATCTTTGCGATGTTTCCTTGGATGTCAAGACCTGAGGGGCAAATCTCACCCAACAGAAGCACAAAAACGCAATCTCACCCAAAGAGATCTTAATCTATCAAGAAAACTGAAAAACGGGCCTCGAGTTTCAGCTGTGCTTGTACCTGCAAGGGTCTCGGAGAGTGCTCCAACGGGCTGCTTCACCTCAGTTGGAGGACAGTCTGAGTCGAGTACAGTACAATTGAGTGTGACGAAGTGAGCCGTACCGCGCCTGGTTGTAAAAGGTTGGCCTTGAAGGGGTTGTTCAAAAACAGTGAAGCAACGCATAAACAAGCAGAGTGCAAGCACGTAAAGCCAGCCATCCCACAGCAAGCAAGTGCTTGCTGTTGGTATCATTGAAAGGGGCAACCTCACCAAACAAACCTTACATGTTGATCGTTTTGTAAGGTTGTGGCAGGGATACCTGGCCATTGTCATTGAGAATGACAACCTCAGAAATTGACAAACGATCATAAACGACTGACCCATGCATCGAGCTTCTTGTTTCAAGGCCGAATGAACACATTGACAAGCAAATATCTTGGAGTCCAACGACCTTCGAACCCAAACCACCAGCCTGAGTGGTTGGAAGACAGGGGCGCGGATGGCATAGCAAAAGGAAGAAACAAGTCCCACGAAGCTGTTTGCTGAAGGTTGCCAAAGCATGTTCTGCTCGAATCTCCGCTGATATATATATATATATCATTCATTACAGTTTATTGTATATCATATATTCCAACTTCCACCTCTATAAAGCATGAGTCCCACGCATGATTCATGGCTTCCCAAGCCATGCCACCAGTGATTGCGCCATCCCCAATCACTGCAATACTGTGACCAGACCTCCATGCCGGTTACGTGATGTGAAGCATGGAATGACATGAATTGACATGCATCTTTACCAGAGCTCGGTGAGCCTCTTCAGGCGATCTTTTGCTGTTTGAAAGCCAACTGCCGCACCTGCAAGGTTAGATATGGTGGAAGACAGAAAAAGTATGAAAAGGTCTTGGGGGGCTCCGTTACGACTATTTATTGGTAGACAAGCTCTTTCGAACGCAAGCCCATTATGTATCGTTTTTTCTCGGACAAGATTGTGAGACAACACCCGGCGTTGCATGTCATTGCTACCGAATCTCACATCAAATCCCATCAAATAAATTCCACTGTTTAAAGAACACTTGGATCTGCACTAATGGAAGTTGAGGAGTGTCCGGCACCAAAAGCATCATACACTGACCTTGATTGCAGCGGAAGCGCAAAGAGCATCAATTCAATGAGCCATGCTTTTGGCAAAGTCTTTTCTTAGGTCGCAACTCTTTTCGCTTTGCAAAGCCTGAAAGGCCTCCACCTTGACCTATGCACAATTGAACATGTGTAACACATTTATTGACGTTATATATGTTAATTATTTAGATTTATTAAGCATGTCCGTCGGCTTCTGCACAAGCATTTACTGAACTTTTTCGAGCTGCCAAAAGCTCAGCGATTGACGCAGAGTATATATCCGAGATCGCCTGCCTGTCAATACCTTTCGCAGGCACGAAAAGATGTCGAATAGCTGAGACAGTCATTGCAAACAAAAAAAAACTAGAGGCCATGGTGACATAAGGAGGATACTTTGCACAGGAGGTATGTTTCCCTAAAGGAACCAAATCACAAGCGTGAGCTATTCTGTGTCCAGTTACTAGTAGCTTAAGTAGCTAGGAGCTTACTCCCTTAATTAAGCAGGCGCCGCCCACTTAATAGAGTAAGGAGGCAGGACCATGGGCTTTAAAAAAATAAGGGACTCCGGGAATGCCTATTATTGCAAATTGGTGGAGGCATTTCAAGGCTCAAAGGTGCTGAAGCTTTGATGCGCCTTGTGAGGTTGACATTGATGAGCCACGTCCCAGCCTTTGAACACATCCATGCGCAATGTTTTTAGACGTCCAATGCTTCAAAATCTGAGAACTCTACATATCTCATCTCTGGGTGTGTCATAGACATGATGAAGTGCAACGGTTAGCTCCACCACACCAAGTCCAGCACCTCATGTCCCCCAGCTGCGTTTGAACCAAGAGAACAAAGCTGAAGAGTATGTTGGAAAGGATGGGCTCTAGACCCAAGTGTCCGCCCGTGACAGATACTGCATCGAGAACCTGTTGCGCAAAAAACCGAGAGCTGTTTTGATCCTCCTTCTCCTCCTAATCGAGCTGTAGCGTGCATGAGCTCAGCCTGCCAACGAACTTCCTCTGAAAGCTGCTTGAGCTCAGGGACGGTCATGCTGCGAATCCTGGCTCAACAAGACTTGAACTGACTGATCAATCATTTTTTGGTTTGGCACTTAGTCATTCTGCGCTGTGGCCTTGACCAACATCTTCACTGTTGCTTGTCTCAAACCATTGACGGGCAGGCCCCTGAGTACCCTCATCCCCAAGTGAGTCCAACCTTTGCCAATGCGGAGTGACAAAGGAAAAGCCTTCAATTGTAGTTGGTTGGAAGACCTGCGCTTCATGAACGCCTCTTCGTTATTCCAAAATATATCAGCATTCTACATCTGGGTGTTGGACAGTGGGGTCGCTTTTGGGGGGAAGTGGCCTCGCTTCGGTTCTTCTGCCTTTGGAGAAGCCTGCAGTGGAAGTGGCCATGAGTGGCAAGTGCTAAGAGGACAAAGGATCCTTGCCTGTTTCTGTCCAACTCCGAGTGTTCCAGGTCGTGGCGCGCCACATTTTCGGCCTGATTGTGCGCGGCATCGCAGCCAGAAGTCTGACTGGAAGTTTCTGAGAAGCTGACAAAACAAAGAGTCCTCCATGAATACATTCCCACATTCAGGACAGACCTGATGCCAATTCTTGGTGAGGTCAATCATATCGTCACGTGCTCACAACACGAAGCGAAACACAGCCTTTGCACAAGTGCCTTCGCTGCCCCTTTGAAAGTGTCATTGGTCACCGTCGTCTGGGTTGCCGCAAGAGGAAGGTTCTTGCGGCCGTTCCTTCACATGAGAGTGATAATAATAAAGAAAAACAGTCCCAAAAGAAGGAAGGTAAGGCCCATAGATTAATGCGCTTTCTTAATCTCTTGGGCTTCCTTGAAAAATAGGTCTTCTTTCTGTCAAGTTGAGAGTTGCTGCTCCAAGGCTTAACAGCTGTCGTTTTGACATTGCCCCAAACACCTTCGTCTCCGCGAGTGCGCAGCCGCAAGGCCAGCAGGAATCCCCAGCGCAACTGCAAAAGTACAGGCAGTAGTGTTTGTGTGTTTGATCCGACTAGAAACTGAATCGAGCTCTCTCTTATAGCATCTTATAGCAAATGTCGATCATGTAGAAACTTTAAGACCATGACTGCACGTGGCCATCTTCGGGCTTGATGAACTTTCTGTAGAAGCGACGGCAATCCTGCATATATGACTTGCTGATTTAACATGAACAAAAATGGTTTGATTAGTTGCTTTGGCATTTTTTGGGGTACCAGCCTTTTGCTCGGCACTGTAGGGACCACAGAGTGGCTCCATTTGGAAAACTCCCTGGACATCACTCGATCATTCAATCATGTCGAGAACATGCGAATAACATCACCCAAGAAAATGCTCCTGGCCTCACAGCGACTGAGGGGGGTACCTGCAACAGCAGTGTTCTTTAAGGCTTTGAGAGTCAAGGGATATCAAAGGATTAAAAGTGATTAAAGGCGCGTTTTCCTGTCAGGGAGTTCACCGCGCATGAACTTCGGACAGGCAAGGAAAGGTTCAAGAAAGCAAGGACGTTTATGATGTGAAAAGCTAGAAGTAAGGAACAGCTATGGATGTGTAGGCCTACTACTACTACGATGGAGTATTGAGTCCTGATCTCACCCCAAGACTCAAGTCAAACACACCTCGACGGGGCCTGCCTGCTCCATAAGAAGTGACGACATGGCCTGCAGGGTGCAACAACTGGATTCCAACATCTGGTGCATCTGACTCTTGCCTACAAGGCCGGTGGATGCATAGAATCACAAAAGTTTGAGCAGGGGACTACGGGGCGCAAGGAAACCACAGAAGTACTTTTGCAAATGCCACGGGCCACAGCTTCACAAACATCTCTCAAACCAATTTTGACAACGCCGGAGCAGTCTTTTACGGATTTGTCCCTCGAGCATTCTGCAACCACTGGTCCACAGCCTCACCGACACAAACATGAAATTGCACTCAATAGGAGATTGAAAGTGCTCACACTCCCTGTCAATACTCAGAAAGCCACGAACTGCACCGCAGACGTGGCAAGCTCGTGTGGCAAAGGCGAAGTTGAAGGCAGCAAGCCTGGGTGTCAGCAATGTATTTAGAACACGTCATTTGTGAGGTAATAACGAATGATCAGAGTTCGTGAAGGGAAACTTTCCAGCTTGACAACGCTCCAGCAGAGTGCCAGGGCTCTGCTTCCACTTGTTGCAAGAATAGAAGGGGTGATTCTCGTAGGTATCAGCAAGCTGAATACTACCCCGTGCCCTTCGAGATGTTGATTGGAACTGTGACTTGGAAGTTGTGAATGCCGCAGAAGTGTAATTTAATGTAATCTTCTCAGTTTGTCTTAGCACGTCTCGTGCCTTGCACATCCTGAGGCGCTCACAGTGATCCAGCACCCCCTGGTCATCAGCACTATCCTCCTGTCGCCAAACAAACACAACAACTGGGTAGTGCTACTGGCTACAGAAGCCTTGCACATGAGTCCTTCAAGGTTTCCCACAAAGTCATTGCTTCACCACGAGGAGCACCAGGCTCAGACTCTGGGACCATGATGAGGACTCTCAGCCTGTCTAGAACATGCAATGAGCTTGAACACTTGAAATTGAATGCAAAAATGAGAACTTGAGACATTAAAAAGAAGAAACAAACGAGTCAGCGAGCGATGGGAGGGAGGGAGGGAGGGAGGGAGGGAGGGAGCGAGGGAGGGAGCGAGGGAGGGAGGGAGGGAGGGAGGGGAGGGAGGGGAGGGAGGGAAGGAGCGGAGGAAGGGAAGGGAAGGGAACGGAAGGGAAGGGAAGGGGAAGGGAGAGGGGAAGGGAGAGGGGAAGGGAGAGGGGAAGGGGAAGGGGAAGGGGAAGGGGAAGGGGAAGGGAAGGGGAGAGGAGGAAGGGGAGGGGGAGGGGGAGCAGTATTGAACAAACAAGTAATAAATAATAATCGTTTCGGAGCCAAGCCTGGACAATTGAGCTTTTATCTCTGCCGCCAAGACCTTCACCTATAGCAGGCAATAAGGACGAGGATGGACCTATAATACTGAGTAGTCGCAGCTTTGTCTTGGACGTTCTCAACTTTAGGATCGAGGAAGCCATTGGAGACCATCGCATCGGTTTGAGCATATGGCCGAGGCCTTCAAGTCACTCGATGTAAAAAAACAAAAAACAATGCGGAAACACATGATAACATTTCAAGGCTCCTCTGGAAGAACCACGATGCCAATTGAAAGAGGCGCTCCTGAAATACTATTTCATTAAACATAGAAAGGCTAACAAGTAAAATTAGGCTTGAAAGCTCGCCTCATCGGGGGCTCCAGCATGCAAAAAGCTTCGCCGGAGGTTTCGGCTCCTTGCTCTCCACGAGGAAACCCAACCAAAAAAGACACATTCAAGAAATGAGACAGCGGCGAAAAGTGTGAACGCCGATAAATGCGACCCAGTCTGGTATCAGAGTGAAGGAAGGCCTTGGTGCAGAAGGACATCGTACACTTCAGCCTGTTGATGTGGGAAAGCACCGTACCTAACTTCACCAAGCCTGGATTTGAAACATGATGAAAAGAAAGTACTGTTTAAGAGCCGCGACCTTTTTCGGTGCACACTCAATGATTCAAGATAGGATGTGTAGAATCTATCCTTGTTCTGTCAAGTAGGCCGGGAGAATCTGACATCTCTGGCACGAACTACTCACGCTTTTAGCGTTGTGAGAAGATGGTGAGACGCCGCGGTGGTCCCGCACCTTCCTCTGCTAGACCTGGAGCAAGACGCCGAGACTGAGAAGCTCTGGAAATCGGAGAGGTTTCCGGCTCCTGAAAGCTCAGTAAGGCAGTGTCCAAATTCTCTTCCCAAAACAACGAACACGAATTAATTGTTGGCTCTAACTATGGTCGACTATTGGACTATATGGTCAGTCTCTTTTGCCAAAAAACCCTGAGAGTGCTCGATTCTGTTCCGTCCCCAGCCTGCCCCCTGCCTACCCCGCACTGGAGTCTTTTTCTGAATTTCTGGCTGGAAGCAGGTTGGAAGATTCTTGCAGGACATGCACGCATGTGTGCTCAGTGCAACTTACAACTTTCCTAACATTGGCCAATTGCCAGAAAATATGAGCAAAATATCTAAAAGGAGCGAAGAAGAGGAACAAAATAGAATAATATTGTGATTACACATGCGTGCAATTGGCGATACAATCTGCGCACCACACGAGCTGTATGCAATTAGATATTCTCCAAGGAGGCGGGCCGCATGTTCCCGACACGATCCATTCTTCTCACAAATAAAATTCACAATGACACGTGTTCAACAGGGACCTCTGCATACAACTCTCCTATACACACTCTTCTCTAGACTCTAGACTATCTAGAATCTAGACTATCTAGACTGACTCTAGACCAGATTTTCTTCGCGTGCTTTCCCTACAGGACAGTCTTTCAGTCTTCTCCACAAACGTTTCCTGGTCCAACTTGGGGACGTGCCAATGAAACTTAAAACCTTCAGTTGCCTTCTCCAATGTATTGCACTTACATTGAAACCAGCAAGACACCTATGACCTATGACAACTGCTCCACGCCGCACACGCACAAATGAGCCACAACCTTTGCATCAGCACCTTACCCTTGTGCATGGCGCACATGCCCCACAACTTTCACGCAGCAGGTACACATCATTCTACCTTCCAGGAACTGCCTGGGTGAATTATAAATAATGTTTTGGTCTCATCTGATTTCCCTCTTCTGCTAGGCTATGTCAAGCAGCATGTGTTTCAAAAAATTCAGAGATTCTGCTCTGTACTATGTTTCGACAAAGATCGAAACTATGCAAACACAATCTTCCAGGACAATGTGATGCAGCGTGCCTCCTCGCATGCCTTCGCCACAGAGCCCTTGGTGCTGGTTCTTGACTCGTATCTTGAAGCTAATCTGCTGAGGAGCTGTTGCATTTCCAAGACTTCCTCCGGGCTGTTTGCCTCAAAATACTCAGAGCCACTCTCGCCACTGTCGGATTCTGCCTGGACCGATGATGATGACGAGATCTTTCGCAGGTCCCTTTTGGATAGTCGCAAGGTCAATCGTCTTTCTCCTTTGCTTGATCTATCCCCCTGTTTCAGGCTAGGTTTGGGCTTCTTTTGCTGGAGAGTTTCGGGTGAATCGCACTGCTTTGGCTGAGGCTGTGGTTTTTGCTTCAGCAAGCCCGAAGACAAAGAGGTCAGTCCAGCATTGCGCGATGGCATGCCACCTGTTTGGTTGTGGGGTGACTGGGGCGACTGACATGGTGCTTCTAGCGAACGTCTCACCTCGCAATCCGCCAGTTGCCCAGCAAGGGCTCTGTGGTGCTCCTCTAAGATCTTATTGCCTTTGTGGACTCTCCGGAGCTCATCGCAAACTGTGCGCAATGCTTTACGCATCAGCAAAACAAGCTCCTGCAGCTCTGGCTTCAGGTCCAAATCATTCGCAGCGGGCCTAAGAGCTTGTCACTTGATCGATAAACTCCCCTTTGGGCAAGTTATATTTAAACAACTGGATATCTACTGTTGAAGCCTGCCAATGTTGAAAGGGGTCTGAAAAAAAATGTTATGTAAGGCAACGCTTTGGGCTGAGAATCTTGGAGTCAACTTTGCCATTCCAAGCAGAAGGCGCACCGGCACACGGTCTAGGATAGCCACTCGCCATGTATGGTACAGAGGAAAACCCCCAACAGCACCGAGGTCCCAAAGAACGCTCTGATGCTGAAATCTTGAAGCCAGTGCAAGTTCATTTGCAGGTCCAGCCGCCAAAGCTGCTCATTTTGCAGAGCATGGTGGAGGTCAAAAGAAAAAAGAACAGCCCAAAAGTGAACGTTCACTGACAATGTCTCTACAAGAACAACTAACTTCTCAAGCAAGCGTCACCCATCCAATACGCCGCTTGGTCCGGTTTCAGTCTAGACCAACTCCACGATGTTGGCGGCGCTGACTTCCAACCTGCAAGTATGTCCCTTGCAAGCAAAAAGCCAAAGATTTAATCACACTGCGTGCTCTCAGGTGTTTCTGGGATGGTGGCATCCTGCTGCAAGAAGCTAGGCAACTGGCTAGGTGCCAACATTGCCAAGGACTTGTAGAGTCCCAAAGCCTCACCACCAGACTTGAGATTTGGCTCTCATGGTAGTATTGACAGTCTGTCTTGCGATCAACGCCAAAAACCTGCCTTGATGGTGTCACCTTGCGGTTCCCAAGTAGATATTGCCTTCCGAGTGATATTCTCATTTGATAAAGAACATCGCCAATATTGTTTGAACACAACGGCTTTCTGAAGCTACTTAAACGTTGCTTATTTGCTCTCAGTAGCGATGCCCTGGCTAGTGAAGCGTCCTTGCTACTAGTAGCGATGCCCTTTGCTACTAGTAGCTTCTAGCTACTAGTAGTAAGGCACCTTGCTACTAGTAGCGTCTTGTTACGAGTAGTAATGCCCTTGTTACTAGTAGCTTCTTGTTACTACTAGCGATGCACTTGTTACTAGTTTGCAACACGTTTCAATGCGTAATTACCGTTGTCACGTTGTCACCTCCAGAGCTCGAAGGGCATACAGTGCTGCACTGCTTGCTGCCACAACACACAGCCTCAGCACCGGCAACACCAGCTTGTCCCTTCCATCAGCTCTCAAAAGGGCACTGCTAGGCTGCTTTGCAACTGAACTGATGAGCAGAAAAAAATCACAGGAGTGCTTCAACTTGATGTCTTCTACTGATTTACCTAGACCTAGCTTGATGCTTTGCGCTTTCAACTTGTCTTATTTGCACATATTTCCCCCTATCCTTAATCCTGAAGCTTTAAAAGCTCTTCAAACGGACTTTGAATTTCTGCCTCTAAGTTCAGAACTGCGGTGTCTTGTTGCCTTCACTTGACTCTGGATCAGAATCAGCTTGGCCTTAAGATTGGTCAGTTTTGACAGACTGTACAATCTATGCACTTTTGGAAATCCTTCAAGTGCTTGAGCATGGGTTGTCCTTAAGCTGCTGAAGAAATGTTTTGGCATGCTGTTCTTTCATGTTTCCAATGTCCAAACATGCACCGCTGGGTTATGCACTCTGCAACTCTTGTTCCGCAACGTGCTCTAGGGCCTGGCACCAAAAGTCCTGAACCCATGCTGTCAATACATGAAACTGTGTTCCATGGCGCGAATAGTATTTTATGGCGTCCTGATATTCATCCGCCATGTGTTCCGCTTTGCAGTGCTCAAGCCTCGAATAGCTTGGATTGCGCTGACAATAGTAAATGAAGGAATATCCAAACTGGGTTCTGGGCGCCCAGTTTGTTTGGACATCTTGCGTCCAACCCGGCCTGACTCAGTGACATACGAGTACTCTTCCAATTCAGTTGCAAGTCCCTGCCCAAGTTTGCCACCACTCCAAAATGTAGCATCTGTGCCTCAACACAAACATAGCATTTGGTCACTTGCGTTTTCTGGTTCTCTGGTTTTTGCAAGCAGTGATGAAGTTTCCTTGGACAAAACTATTGGTATCTGGCCCTCTCTGTGACAACAGCGAGGCCAGCGGTCTCATCTCTTCTTTGCCGCTACAAACCAAGGAAACCTCACTTGGGCAACATAAAGCAATAGCCCGCGATAGCACTGAAACGGTCATAGTTCTTTGAGTTGCCATTTGCAAATATTCTTCACTCACATGGTTGAGCCTGAGCGTCTAGCGGATGGGATGAGAACAACTGTCCAGCCACTTGCAGGTCTAGGCCTCGAATGTCCGAAAAGTCTGGGTGCAAAAAACAGATTCATTGACAGCAATCCTGTCAAAGTAAAATCAAAGAGCAAGCACCGTTAAAAGCAGCATCGCGCATGTGTGTATATAAAAAAGCGAGCCTTGCCTGTATACAGTATGTATATACTGTATAATTACAAGACATAGGCTGTGAACTTGTTCACCTTCGGCCCACCAAGTGAGCATGATCATGTAGATGCCACCCACTGACTCAGCCTCGTGGCTCACGGAACCAAGGACGTGGGTGGGTGGGACTTCCGTCTTGCGCCATAGGCCATCAAGGGACAGCGATCCCAACTCAGGACGCACTGGAGAAAGAAGCGCTGAGAGCGGGTGGGAGTGCAGCGTTACTAGTAGCTTCTTGCTACTAGTAGCAATGCACCTTGCTACTAGTAACACTGGTAGCGGAGCTCCAAGCACTGATTGGAGGCAATAGTCTTGCCTGTCATCTCTGTCTCTGATCAGCACGTGGAGCAGCCAGGGCGACCAGAGATGTCGAAGGCGTCTGGAGGAGGAGCAAATGGATACAACTTGGCAAGCCCATTGATTTTGGCAAAGATGATCTACAATCTACAAGTTTTTCAGCAACGGCTGGAGCTGCTGGGCAGTGTTTGGCCCAAAGATTGGTTCAATGAGTTGATCACCGGGTGACCTGAACGCTCAGGGCAGTGCGTATCAGAAGCTCCAGCAGCCGAGCTGTCAACTGGAGACGACAAAGGATTGAATCAAAATAATCAAATCATCAAGTTGCTGGGCGGTCATTGGGGTAATACAGGTCAGGAGAAAAGGTACTGCAGGCCTTGTTTCATTGCCACCAGCTGCAGTGGACAAAGCGGCCTCTCTCCAGAACAGCAGAGGAAATGGATGGAATTGGTGTCAGATATGAGCCCCAAAGCAATGCCCGAGGGGACCATGTCCAGTGAACCAAGCCCGAGCAACCCAGGAGATCCATGATAGAGTGAAGACACATGAAGCCGATGGAGACGTGAAAATGCATGACACAAGACCAGAAACAACATGGTCGTGGTCTCAACTCTCCAGGAAAGAAAAACAAACCTTCTTGTGGGCCCATCAACATTTAGGACATCCATCCCCGCAACGACTGTGTCAAGCAGCAGGACATCGTCATGTAAAGGTCAAGGCTGTCTTCGAAATTCCATGCGGTGTGTCAACAAAATAAACAAGCACAGCATTCCCAACCCGGTCGACTCCATTCATCGTTGGATCTCAATGAGCACTGTATGGAATGGACCAACCAGTCCGGTCGGACCTTTCATATGGTTGATGCAGGCAGGCTCCAATTTTCATGTCGCAGTTCCAGCACCAAGTCAATCAAGTCAGCATGTTATACAGAATCCTACCTAGACAACGCATTGTACTAAGAGCAAGGACGCTACTAGGGGCTCCTGGCATCGCTACTAGGAACAAGAAGATGCTAGGAATGTCTCAATTTCTGACAAGTATGGGAATTCGATGCATCACGACAAATCCTGACAGTCACTGGCAATCCGGGAAGATTGAATGCCACGGTTCCTTCCTCCAAGTGATGTTGAAGAAGATGGACAAGGAACACCCCATCAGTGACTTTAGTGATCTCACTCAGGCCGTGAACCAAGCCACACATGCAAAGAATGGGAGATGATACCAATACCATTGAGGTTCCAAGCAGCAGTGAAGACGACATTGAGCCCACCATGCTTGTGGGTGTAGAAGTTTATAACAGTTTATGTTATATATATATAGATGGTCCATCAGTGTTTGACAATCAAGTAACTGCATCCGCATGCCGAACTGAATTTCACGTGACGTCCGGACACTCCTGGCTACCGCTGCCAAGAAACAACGATTCTTAGTAGCGTCCTTGCTCCTAGTAGCGATGCCCTTTGCTCCTAGTAGCGTCCTTGCTCCTAGTAGTACGGCCAGGAGCCCCTAGTAGCGTCCTGGACACAGCGTATTCGGGTGTTTAGATCAAAATCTCAAAGAGATACCCAGGGACTCACCAAACCTTTCCCGATCCGGCAGGATGCTAGCTCTTCAGCTCATCGCATGTCAAAAAGTTGAAGGCACACAACATCCCAACTACAGCATGTCATTATCGCAAGAACAGTACGTGGGCACAATTCCAACATTAGCATACATTAGCCATTAGACCGGGTAATTAAACAGGAAAGAAAAGATCAGTTTCAAGCAAAGGTACCCGACGAAGAGCGTCAACAGCTGTGAGTCTGCGAGGCGTGATGGGCAGCTTGCAGTATGCAAAGGTCCATACACGTCCGGGGCATGGCTAGCAAGGTCATCTTCAGAGCCAGATCAATTCAGCCACCATCGAGACATTGATCCAAGTCAACAGTCAACAAAGTTCGGCACAAAAACACAATATAAGAATGTAAAGGTCCTTTTAGGTTTTTGGCCTTTTCAATCCTTTTCAAATGCTTCGTTTGCCTCAAAGCACAGACCAGATTCATACTCCGGCATGATGATTCTTGTCACTTGTCACACATCAGCGCATCGGCAAGAACCAGGCAGCTCCCATAAGCCCACTGTCATGGGGCAGCAAGAAGATTCAGAGGGTTGTGACTAGCACGTTGGTAGAAGAGACTGCCTATATAACTGTCATCAACGCTGGATCAAATGTTTTGGATTGGCTATTTGGGTCCTAGATTCTTCAGAACGATGTGAATTGGAAACATGCCGAACAGAGCTTCCCTAAACTCCCTAAAGCCGTCACTGTGCCAACCTTGAGAGGATCCGAGGATAACATCACAGACTGTAAAATTTGTACGATTGAGCCACCTGGACCGTGCCTCTAAATTGTTCTGAGTTTAGAGTTCAGCTTCAGGCACGCGCCATCAAAGATTTACCGGCAAGGCTACATACGGAGCTCAGCGCTGATGCATTAATCAAATGCATGGAAGCCTGCTTCTTCCGTTCGACCTTGAGCTCCAGCATTGGCCACAACAAGAAGACCGAAAAAGCGGGAGTGTGGATTTGTTCACCTTCGGCCCACCAAGTGAGCATGATCATGTAGATGCCACCCACTGACTCAGCCTCGTGGCTCACGGAACCAAGGACGTGGGTGGGTGGGACTTCCGTCTTGCGCCATAGGCCATCAAGGGACAGGGATCCCAACTCAGGACGCGCTGGAGAAAGAAGCGCTGAGAGCGGGTGGTGTCAGGAGCACCTAGGGTTGGAGAAGGAGGTTTGCTGCCATTCACAAAAGACCAATATATGTTATTGTATATACTATATATATACACAATACTATGGTGAGCGTGCGCCTCAACATCACACACTCTTGAAAAGGCTTGGCAAAAGTGCTCGCTGACTAAGCCCTCATATCGGAAAGACTGCAGTGAACCGATTGAGCATGATTGAGCGCAACAAAAATGAACACTAGAGTCACTAGACGTCTGTCGAAGCCCTGCACTTTGCACATCTCTCCTGACAGCGTGAGAGCAACCAATAGCCAGGATTGAAACTCAGTCTGGGTCAAGCTGTTTTATTTCAAGAGCTCCAAGGAAGAAGCTGAAGGAAAGAGATATATAATGTTTCGGAAGCAAGAAGGGTCCAGAGGGAATGTCGCGCGATGAAACACCACGCTCTCCACCGTGCTGTTGAACAGCTAAGCTTTGCACAAGTGCTCTTCAAGAGCAGTCAAGGCATCTCGAGCGGTTGCACCACCAGCCTCAACTGCGTAGTTCAGAGGCTGACACATTGAGCTGTTGGTGAAGTAAAAGCAATCCGTCCGCAGCTTTTTTAAGCCCAGACTGGCTGCTGTGCAACTATGTACTCGTAGGGATGCCTAGCAGGGGTCTTCAACAGTCTCAAATCGAGGAGGTATTTGCCAGGAGAGATGGCAAACAACAAATGTTGAATTGCTCAAGTTAAGTAGGAATGAGGAAAGAAAAGGTCGGCACTGGCTCACTCTCATATTCTATGATTCTATGATCAAATCTGCATGTTTTTGTTTAGCTCATCGATCACGACTATAGACTATATGTATAAAGGTATATAATAAGGATATGATATATTATGGTTGCATAGTTTGGGTCGTTGCCTATCACCAGCTGATGTTCTCCACAAAAAGCTCCTGTACCTGTACACAAACAGCAGTGTCACGCAGGTGAACACTTGCACCGCTTGCTCATCTGACACACATCCTTGCAACCGCCACACCTGAAGGTTGCGTCAGTGGTTACCTCGCTGGCCGCAGACATGTCCAGAATGAAACGCCTTTGCACCTAAGCACCGAGCAAAAGAATCCAAAGGCCAAGTCTGCTGAGCCATAGCTGATCATATGTATGTGTGTGGGCACATCGCATGAGATCCCAACAAGTTGTGCACCTTCTGCACCCAACCTGACAGGGCCTCACAGAGTCACAACTGGGTCACAGCCTCTCTACATGGCCCCCATGGAGTGGCCGCTACAGCCTGCCTTGGCATCTTCCTGCTCTTTTCTCGCATATGGGATGCCTGCGCCATACTGTGCTATTCACCTTGGTGAACAAAATGGTCGGTGGTGGGTCAAACATCCACATGTTTAGATTGCTCAAAGCTTAGAACTCCAGCTCGCGCTGCGAGACCGGCTCCACTCCGCAACGACATAAGCCACACAGGCTCTGCTTTGCAAATTCAGAGAACGTTCTCACATACTTTGAGTGCATGCAAAGATAAGCCAGATAAGCATCATGCTCATCGGACTCGGCCTCTTTGCCCTTGTCATTCCCATTTCAACAATATGAGTCGTATATAATCTTAGCAAAAGCCTGCAATAGCTACCAGTAACTAGCAGCTACTTAACGTTGTCTGCCCACACTGCTCTTCACATCTTTGAAAGGCCTCACCTTATATAAAGTGAACAGCATCTTTGCCATCTGAGTACAAGCTTTGGGCAAATTGAAAGCTTCGCTGACTGAGTGTGGTCAAAACCCCGGCTTGAACGGACCATTCTGGACCAAAGGAACTTGCTTGATGCCAGAAGTAGCGCAATTTTGCCAAGGGGTGATTGTAGTTTTTCGTTGCGGCAAAAGTGATTTGCCAATGGCTAGTGTGTATCCCGTGGCCAAGTTGCCGCAGGAGCACATTGCGCCAATTGCGGGAAGAAGATGCAGGTAACTGCAGGTGAGCTGTTGAACTCACCAGGTTTTCCGGGTGAAACTTGGCAAGATATGCATGACTTTATGCCAGCACCAAGCCGCTATTTTCTTCCAGGAGGAGACTTGTCATCTGTGGTTGCTGCGCCCCCAAATGCCGCAAACATAACATCATGTGGTCCTAGATGGCACTCCTCAATCTGGAAGTTTCAAAGATTTCATATACATAATGTCACGAATTGTCAAAATGCAAGGTGATGCGGGGCTCAGGAGTATGCAAGGCACACTCCACAATTTAGGCTGCTCTCAGTCCTTCTTCGGTGAGTCCGCGGGACTTTGCTTCAAACCTGCGGAACGTACCTAAAGACAACGTTTTTTTCAGTGCAGTTTTCCAAACCTGCGGTTTTCTTGGCTCGCAGCTGGAGAAAAAAGCACCCCAACAAATTGCCAAAGGAGAGTGATGTTGAATGCCAGGTTGACCTTGCAAGGTTGACGGAGAAAATCAGTTTCGCTGTTTTGAATGGCCCTTTCATAAACTTAGGATTCTGCCCACATGGTCGTCTGGCCGGCACATTTGTTTCCAAATGGTGCCTCCTGCAAATAGTTGCCACAACCGCCCATCTTTGGTACTTCAGCTTCACACTTCACACTCTCTCACGCCTCTATTATGCATCTATACTCTATACCTTGACGCTGAAGACCAAAAGCTCCATATTTGCTTTACGTGATTTGTGAGTTTGCGGGCACAGTCCGACCCAGCTCATATTTGACCTTCTGTCAGTGCATAGAGAATCAGTTGTGTTCAGTTGGTAATTTGGGTAAGGCTATGGTTCAATGGTCACTCGATGGATTTAATTTACAGCACAGGCTGGCTGACCAAGATCCACAGTTCCTCATCCACCAAAGTGTTTCTCAAGGATCCATGGGTTGTGGGGAATCAGGGAGTTCGGATCAATTATTTGGGTGATTTCTCTGCTGATGCTTGTGATTTCTCTGCATAGTCGCAAAAGGGAAAAGTTGGCAGGGCAACCCGCAACGTGTACGCACTCTTTTTGTGCCTTTCTGCTGGGTGGGTGTACAAAAACATTGCATGTCTGACTCTATAATCAGCATCAATCGGCAAACGCTGTGACAACCAGGCTTCAGAAGCCTGGTCTGGCTAACAACATGGTCGTCATGATGAGGAGCAAAGTTGCAGACCTGTTCTTTGTTTCTGTGGAAACGATCTTTCGATTTACTCTGAGAGGATACTGAAGTTGCATGGCTCGATTTTGACCAAAAGCCCCAGGCGCTCCCACATATGCTTCATGGCCCCAACGCCAAAGGCTACACTGGTCAAGAACTGCAAGATTTGGAGTCGCGTCACCCAATTCTTCCACGGCCTAAGTGAGTCGCAAGCTTCCACATCTGGTACACTTAGTTCATCTTAGTTCCATGCGTTGGTATCTTCAATACCTGCAAGCCACACTTCTGGTTTGGCCGGTGTGAGGTGTTTGTGTTCCACTGCAGCTCAAAGGAAACCCATGGGTGTAATGTATAGAGACTTGTGTGTAGGGATGTATACAATTGTTAACGTGTTGTTGATCTCTGGATGAAACAGTGATGTTTTCAAGGCTGTGGTCCCAGGTTTGAGACAAATCTTCACGAAGCTGAGAGCCTTCAAACCGTAGTACGCGTACATCACCACGTGGACGAATGTGTTCCACAGGAGTCCTAGCAACTGTCAACAGGCCACTAGGATCTACTTACTAAAGCAGCCACTTGGCATTGAAATGAAACCTCAACCCAGCCTATGTGCTGAAGATTCATGCGGTATTCAAGCCAATTCCAGACCATTACCTCAGTAAGAAAAATCCTAGGTCCTATGGTTCTCTACAATTTTTTTTGGTGTTCTGGATTTGACAGACATCTTCACGCAGTCAGGCAAACAACATACTCCTATGAAACATTTCTACTAGAGCCCGCGCAAGGCGGTGCCACATGTTCGGAATGTTGCCAATCAATATAGCCCCGATTTATAACAAAAATTGTGCACACGTATATTATGCATATACATGTACCTGCAGCCCACTTGACACCTGCTTTGATAGAAAAAAATATATTTGCATAAGTTGGCTGGCTGGTAATCCAAAATAGAGGTCACTCAGGTTCTACATATATGATCATATATGCAACTATTACCCGTGATAGGTCAAGTCCTTCCAGTGGTGCGGCTGAGACGGCAAAGTTTTAACCAAAACCATATATCGTTTCCCCTTTCAGAGGCACTGCCAGGCACTGCTTCGTTTACAAGGGCTGTCAATGACCAACCAACTGACCTTGGTTACTTTGGTTGTTTCAAGTTCGGTTGGGCGGTGCGCTACTGGATTCGGTGGCGGCTGCTGACATTCTGGCTCTGACTGCGATTCTCGCTGCGGTGATGTCGACTTCCTGCTTCACTCTGGTGCCTTACAAGCTTGGTCGTTTCCACTGGAACCAGTGACCAAGTTGCGACGAAACCTGTAACGTGGTATCATGCCTGGTTTGCATTCCTGCGCTCGTTCATCCATGGCTTTGTGAACGCATCCCTGATTGCTTTACTGCTCCGGGCTCCGGGCTCAGTCATTGCGACTCGCCTTCACAGGTGATTGAACAGATTGTGAGGGATTAGTTGGCTGCAAGTCCACCACGCACCAGATAGAAGGAGAAAAAGGCGGCTTAAGATTTCAGTGATCGTATGTAGTGGTACGGCTTCAGGACGGTCGCCAAATTGTGAGCAAGATCAATGAGGATGACACCGTTTTCCCGAAGAATTGGTCGAAGACGGTGAGACCTGGGAAATCCTTGGACAGTGAGAACCTGGAAACAAGTCAGTTGCGGCATGTTGCGCCGAGCGGTTCTTTCACTGAAGCCTCCTTTGTTCTAGACCCGAACAGCGTGACTTGAGCCTCAAGCTTGGGTCGTACATCCTTTATATTTTTCACCCTCGCCTGCTAGTTGGAAAGGTTCGTAGCCTGGTGCGCGAACTGGCGCGAACATTATATGCATGTCAGCCATTAGATCCACTAAATCCGGTTCAAGCAAGGTTAGAAACGTGGGACCTGACCGTTGGTTCACAGCCAGTGGTACCATGGAAGGCGGGTGGGTGCGAATTCACACGCCCCTCTTTGAGACTTGTACAAAGCAGTTTGTTGGACCTTGACCTGGGCGCGCGCTGCGCTGCTCACCCTGTGCACAGTGTCCTGCCGGCATCCGCAAAGCCGTCAGTGATGTATATATATATATTAATCAATACTATATTAGATATTATATATATGTTGTTATTAAGTTATATTATATTATATTATATTATACTATATTATATATATGCATATATATATATAGAACTATATATATATCATGATAGAGAGATACAGAGAGAGATTGATTACAAGACTTCCTTTGATGGCTCCACTTCGAGTCTTTGGAGCGGGGGCCGGGGGTCCTTTTGCTAAGACGCTGGAACGAGTGCATGATGATACACGTGCAGACCAAAGTGCGGTGGCCTGGGAGCAAGAGCAAAATGTGGTCCAATTTACGCATCAAGCACAAGCAGACTGTTTCTAGTAAGACTTGCTACAACAATTTGGCAGCATTACAACAAAAAGAAGCAAGATCAACGAACCCATCATGTCAAAGCCCACACGATGGAAAGGTACAGGCTCACAACGTTAACAAGCTTGCGGAAGAAGATACATCGAGAATCCTTAAAATGCTGCTTGAATAGAAAATGCCTGGAGGCTCTGAGAATCGCCAAAAGAGTATCCACCAATTCGTAATATTTGCTGACCTCATAAGGCTCGTATTTTGATGAAGCCAAACAGTCCAGTCCAGTCCAGTCTCTGAGCTTTCGGCGTAGAAAGCATATGACCAAAAATAGAGAGGGCCTTTGTTCAAGCAAAGGTAATAACAGGTTTCAATTTGTCACTTAACAAGTACTCCCAATGTGTCAATTCAACCCTGTCAACCCTGTCCCTCTGAATTTATTCAGCTCTTCACCTTGCGCAGGGGTCTCTGGGTTCTCACAAAACCTCAAATCGATTCAAGGTGGCACATCGTGTCTCATCGAGAAAAGGTTCATACAGCTTCGTGTTACTAGTAGCAATGGCCTCCACCTAGTAGCGTCCTTGCAGTTCATACATATTCATCTCTGCCAGTTTAAGCTCTATGCATCCACTCCGTATTTTCGCTCTGTGCACGGCGGAACATCTCCCATGCACAGCCCACACAAAGAACCAAGGACATTGCACCTGGAAAGAGCACAAAAGAAAATATGAACAATCACTGGAACAACGCTCCATCTCAGCTGGAAACTCAGAAGCAAGTTGTGCACCACCAAGATGCGATCCAACTTATAACCACCAGCAGGAACCTGAAAGAAACTAGTATCTGCCCACCACAGCTCTCAAATCTGGCTTCGTGTTTGGATCAAAGATTTGAAGTTCGTCTAAGCAGTAAATTGTAATCGAGAACAATGGGCTCAACTCCAATTGTCTAACACAATCTCCTTCGATCGGGTACACATACCTAGACTAGACCTAGACGGCACAGTCAAAGTCCCAAGGTTCATTTCACTGGGTTGAGGACAAATCTGGGTAGAATGAAAACCATGAGCAAATAGAGGACACCTGGCAATATGCACTTAGCCACTTAGCAAACTTGGCACATGTTGACTTCCTCCCAACATCTCCCAACTACCTAATCTCTCCAAGGAGAAGAGTAGAGTCTAGAAAAAATATGCTATGTCATGTTGGCCTGTGACGACTGGCAGGCTCCTTGAAGAGAATGCGGCTTCTTTCCAATCAAAGTCGTAGTACATGGCCTTCGAAAAGAAACGGTGGAAAGTGCAATGGTGAAGCGCCGTCGACAAGGAGACGTCTGAATTTGCAAGTTTACAAATTGAACCCAACTCATCGCTAGTAGGTTGGAGGCTATTGCTATTAGCTTCCTGTTGCTATTAGAACCCAAAGCCGGAGCCTGGCCTTGGAGCCTTCGCAGTCTGAGTGTTCAAGCGGCCACTCTGAAGGCTGACTTGAGCCCAACGCTGAAACATCAATGTGTAGAGTAACAGTCTACACTTTCCACGTGCACGCAAATGAATTCACCTCCTTGCAAATTGACAAGCAGTGACAAAACAAATGTCACATCGGAGTGAGCATTTTGTGCTAGGTAGTGGTCTTGGCATTCTCAAGACATTTGGAAGGGAAGCCACAATGTCCTGGCAAGCACTGCTTTGCCAGCCCATGAGTACTCGCGTGCTAGGTTCACAGCGCATCTAAGAAGCTTCTGCAGGTAGCTGTGTATGGCCACTGGCAAACACTCTTGTTTCCCAACCTTCATCTTGCAGACACTCTTGTTGAAGTGCTCTGCGGATGCGGGATCCAGCCCCAATGTCAAGGTAGCAATGACAGGATCGGGAGGAAGCGTCAGCAATCGCAAAGTGTCCTGAAATAGAAATGAGATTCAGTGGCCCAGCAAAAGAATCTTATCAGCAAAAATACTACAGTAACTATATATCATACCTATACATATAATTCTATAAATTACTGAATAGCAGGATTGAAGCCCACACCGATTGCTTGTGCGAGCCAGACTTTGGGCGCCTGAACGGACGCCACGCAAGCGTCGCAGGGCTCACTAGCCTGAAGCTTCCAGCATGGAGACAGCATCAGGAAGTGCAGGTTGGCATGCCTAAACATCCTAAATAAACAGCCTAAAGCTCTAAACTCTCAAGTTCTGCTTTGAAAAGGTTTTTAGAAGCTGTTCGAAACACCTCATCCTGCCTCAATATCTTGGGACAGCTTGGACTTCCTGAGCTGCTGAGGCATTTCTTGGCGGTTTGGAAAGAATCTTTGTGGAAAAACACGTCAGCTTCCATATTCAGGCGCCAGCTGGACCTTCACGGAAATCTGAGGGCCTCGGAGAATGCCACAGTACAGTTTAGAATTTCAACCCTAGCTGCTATAGCTGAGCACTTAGACACCTGCTGGTCTTGGGCGATGGTGGAGGTGCCGAGGCTTGAGGTGCCAAGTTTGGCTTGTTGGTCTCTTCTTGGAGCTGCTCCGACGGGGAGCTTTCCTCGAATGTTGCTTTCCTGGTCGATTGGCAAGCTGTGCTTGCTTCCAATTGCGAACCAGATTTATCTGGATTGCGATCTCCACCTTCCAAAAGAGAATAACAGAATAACACATGTTTCAATTGTTTCACATCTTCCAAGAAGGGTTTGCAAGGCTACATCGGTTTCGTTACCTCCCACCTTCCGGGTCATGTCGACGCCTTCTCAATCTCAATACAACTTTAGACCTCAGACGTTGGCATTGAGCTAGAAAGCTGGCAAAACGATACTGCATGCTACCTAGTCTGCCTGAGTCTGAAGCTGCTTGCAGTGTTCAGGGAAGTGAAGTGGATTGTCGTCTCCATTAATGGCCACGATCTGCATCAAGTTTCGTTGAATGTACTTTTTTCACATTGGAACCTGCTGGCCTGATCCCCTGCCACAATGTGCACCGAACGTGTCGCCTATGAACAGCATTGCTTCTGTAAGTGTGGCGGAAATCCACAGCGGATCCATCTGAGATAGGAGCCCGATTGTACTGGTCTACGAGGCTATCAGGAATCACCTGCGAGTACATGACTGCTGGGCTGCGATTGAAGCCAAAGACACACACACACAACCTCTGTGACTGTAGTACCACGAAGGTCTGGGGCGTTCCTTGGCAGAGGTGATGGATGTAATCCCCGGGGCATTTCGTGCCGTTCTGTGCTGCTACGATGCGGTCATGCTACGAGATGTTGGGTGAATGATGGGCGGATTTAGGGGTGGAAGAGTGGCCAGCGTTTACATACAGCCTGTGTAGGTGATACTGCAAGCTTAGTGTCTTTCGGCCTTGATGGGCCGATGGTCACATTGCACGTATATAAGTACCACGGCTTAAGTTTCATATAGTTTCATAACCAAACCAAAGACAAACACCAAAGAAAATAAAGAGTGGGGTGACTGGGCTCCTTGTCAGGGAAGGGACGTTCATAGTATTGAAGTCAAGTTTTCAGTATATTATGGGATCTCGGTAAGGATACGTTTGCAAAGGTGAATTGTGGGATCTCGGTTTTAATATTCCGGGGAAGGTGTTTATGATAATGGTGATCACTGGAAAGGAGAACAAATTGTGTACAATGGAGCAAGAGAAAACCGTGTGACGTAGGATGCCTTTGACACATGATGTTGTTCCGATCAAGATTGCCTTAAAGCGTGTGATGAAAGACGTCAAATGCAAAATACAAGAAAATACCAACACATAAACACGGATTGTCGAACAGAGTCAAAACATCCACTCTTCTCTTTACTGGTATAAAGTACCGTACCAAAATATACATATTGTGTAAGAAACTTGTTCACCCTCTCCAACATGTCCCCTAAAGTATTGTTTTATTTGTTTTTAATATACTGCTAAATCTAACTCTCCTGTATGTCCCAAAACCTTTGGTATATGATTGGTATTATTGGTGTGGTGGTGTATTTGGGATTGATCAATGTCTTGTTTGATTGAGGCCAAGACAGCAAGACAAAATTCAAAGCACACGCATGCCCCCAGCTCTGGTTTGTGAAACTCTAAAGAGGATTAAAGAACAGTTGCGGAGAAAACTACTTTTGACATTTAAGAACCATTTTTCCTGGCAACCATCGTAAATAGAAAAATACAAACAAACCCCATGGAAGGCCCGAAACTGAGACTAAATACATGGTTCAAAAAAAAACAAACACACAAAACACGGCAACGGCCTCCAAAAGACACTGGTCACGGCCACGGAGAAAACCACAAGGGCGAATAATATCAACGCATATCAACGCGGGACCATGCGTATATTTACACCGGAAAGCACACCGACATGCTAGCTGCAAGCAAGTCTCAACTCTCTAAAGATGGTGAACTGTTAGCGATTTTTTCCAAGCGCTAGTAGTAACAAGTGCCACGCTAGTAGTAACAGGTGCCTTACTAGTAGTAACAAGAAGCTATTAGTAACAAGTGCATCGCTAGTAGTAACAAGTGCCACGCTAGTAGTAGCATGTGACGCATGGCTCCTTGTTCTGGATTTGCCAAACTTTGCACAGTAGCCTTGACATGTTCGTGCTACACATGGATGCATCATTTAGAACCACACAATGTGGATGCCACTGCCAAAGTCAAAGTGCATATGTCAGCACAAGGTTGTGGGAACCGAGGCAAAGAAGCTAACATCAAGTTGAGAAGAGAAGATGGAGACGAGACTCTGGGAGACAGAAACTCAAGTCAAGTCCTCGGAAGAATCCCATTGACGAGCTTTCACTCACGCTCCCGACAAATGAAAACAATGTTCAGCACCGACGGACTTTGCAATGGCAGTCACTGCATGAGATCCCGGCGAACTTAAACGAAGGCCAAGACGGTCAGAAGTTGAAGATCGCTGGATGATGACCTACCACTGAGGACATCAGATTTAGCGAGTCGATGCAAATTGCAGGAATGGCAGTCAAAGTAAAAGTAGTTTAAAAAGTCACAAGGGTTCACAGTGGACAACGAATCTTATCGAATCTTCACACCCACCTCAAAGCTCGTCCAACTCGAAGGGTCCAAAGGTTCCTCACGAGTACCAGCCACAGGCTGCTCCTGTCATGCCAAGTTCACCTCATCTGAGCGCACACCTAGTAACAAGGACGCTACTAGTAACAAGGTGCATGACGCTACTAGTAGCTGAGGGCATTACTACCGGTTACCAGTAGCAAGAAGCTACTAGTAACAAGGTGCCAAGCGACGACATGATTCGCCTATCATTTCTGGTTCCCGGCCTTGGCTGGTGGAGTCGCTTCAGGGTGCCAGCGCAGCAGTCGCAATCTCAGCAATGAGATCTTGGGCTCGTAGAAACCATATCAATGTGAGTAATTACATGCTCTATTTGGATTGGTCGAACACCCCAGGTTCATGTCTTATTTCCCTGGGCATCAAGCCGAACCTTCTGCACCTCGCGAAGTCTCTGAAGGATTCGCGTGGGCTCCACCTTTGAGCGACCCGATACCACCATTTATAGTGACAACTACATTACATGTGTGTTTTTGATCGCAAAGCTTCAAGATATCAAGCATTTGTAGTTATATAGTAGTCTGTATCAGGGGTTTTAAGTTCAAACCTCCGGACTCCACACCTGGGTGGGATGCAGATTGAGCCCTGACATTTTGTCACGGTGCCGCCGATGTCGCATTGCTGATGAAACACTTATGTCCACCTGGTGTCTGACACAAGCTCTTGGCCGCCAGGTCCTTGTGACCTTCGGCCAAACTGGGTTGAGAAGACCTGCGGGATTGACAAAGGGTTGTTGTGGTTGTGTTGGTGTTAGGGCCTGAGCACTTGGCTGTTGCATCCTTCTGTGGATTTCTTCGAAAGTGCGGAGACCGCAGTCAGGCAGTCAGCCATGCTCTGGACTTGCAGTCAGGCAGTCAGCCACTCGCCGAACTGCTCTGGGATTGAGCTTGAATGTGTTTTCCTTGGGTTTGGTGGGTGTGCCGTATGATTGCCTGTGCTTAGGCTCTCAGTTGTGCTTCTCTGTGATCATGCCAATTTTTGTGCAGTTCTCAAATTTTCATGGACCTACGCATACCAGCATGCTTCAACTCGCTACCTTTACATGTACAGTAGTTTTCATTACGCACTTGGTGATCCCAAAGATCAACAGCAACACCTCACGGATGTGATTGCCACTTTTAGGCTAGCGGTTGCTTTGTAGCTCATGTATTCAAGTTGACGTGCTGCTAGTTTGCTTCGCTCTCCTTGCGGTCAACTTAGCCTTGTGAAAACTGAACTGCTTGAGCCAGAGCATAGATGTGGGGTCACCCCATACAACACCACCCATTTAGTGTCTTGGTGACATTCTTACAAAGCGATGACAATCTCCCTGACACACAAACACACACACACACATACACAATGCCAAGCCAATGCAATGCATGGCATGTCAAATGAAGATTGTCCACGGTGAAAGCATCATTGAACCTGGCCGGTGCGCCAGCCACGGCCACCAGCCTAGGCCAGTTATACTATGTTATACTCCATTGGCCATATTGTTTATCGAGCTTGGTCACTTTGGTCGAATCGATTGTCGTGCTTGGCTTTCTCTATCCTGGGCTTGGCTTTGGGAGACTAGTCCTGAAGCTGTTTTCCCTGGCTTTGCCGAGCTCTCCTCAAAGCTTTGCATTCCATCCAGCCTCTTGCGTGCCAAGTCTTTGGGTGTCCATTGAACTCTTGGATGCAAGAATCAAAACTGAGATTTGGACGACTCTCGTGATGCTTTCCAAGGTAGAAAATATAGGCACAATTGAAGGCAGATTTGAGTCTTTTGTGCCGGGTGATGTAAGGCTGCCAAGATGCTGACAAAAGCTGGATGTCTGATGTTCAATCTTGCATGTACCCTTTCTCACTTCCATTCCAGGGGGTTTTGTTGCAATGTCTCTTTGCATTGCCCATTCTGTTGCCTTAGTGATCATTGTTTTGCTCTGGCGTTACGGGATTCACCTGTGTGTGTCTCCCTGTTTGCGAATGTCCATGACACTGGGCATCTGGATTTCCATCAGACTGGCACTCAGACTTAGCCCCGCCCCGCCACCTGTGCCAGAAAGGCTCCCTTCTGCAAGCAAAATGGCAGTAAGTATATATAGCAGTAAGGGGTGCTCCACACAAGTTGAAAAGGAAGACTTGATGCCTCCTGGCCTCTGGCTCACAGCCCACCAAAAGATCTCCTGGCTGCACTTGCCACCTCAGTGCAGTATATAGTCAGGTTCAATATGATCTTGCTTATTTGATTTTTGTTGTATTTGGTTTCAATCATTAGTCCCTTGTCACTCCCGCTGTTGGGGCCGCTGCTGGGCCTCCTGGGCCTCATTCCATGTGACAATGGCTCCTGGGCCCTCAGATATTCAACGTGCCGAATGGAACAAGCAGCTCTCAAAACTTACGTGATAAAACTACGCGAGAAAAGTACAAAGCAGGAAGGGCCCTAGCAACAGCCCGAACACGAAGCACTGCATGATTGCAATTCCGTGGCCTGGAACTCCCACCGACCACAAGTATTGTCTCACTGAGCACTCATTTGCAATCCACACAACCGCAAACATGTCCAGCAAACAAAAGCCAAGCTGGAAGAGTGTAAGCTGAAGAGATTCCCTAAGGCTTTGGCCCGGACTGCGTGTACAACTCGAGACCCCAACCTTTCCAACAATTGGTCAGTCAAGCATTGTCAAGAATCAAAATACGTGCATGCCAAGATAGCTTATTCAATTGTAATCAGTAATCGATCCTCACACATTTTTGCTGACATTTCTTTGGACGCACGGCATGCATGCCTTCATTCTGGGTCTGTTCAACATCAATCTCCCAGACCTTGAGGTGCTAGCAACAGAATCTAGCTGCAAACGGCCACAGAATCCATTCGGGTGGGAGACTGAGAAGGTTCCAGGCCTTAGAATCTAAGTATCTCTAATCTAAGTATACTACTAGTAGCATATCTCTAAGTAACCCCAGTAGAACTGTTTCAAAGCTTGAGGAAGAAATGATTCTACTTGTACAGTAGGTAGGCAGAATGGTAGGCAAGCAACGTAACAGCGTGGTTACGTGGTTGGTTAAAAACAAACTGTTGCAAATCATTGCAACTGCTCCCAGGCACTTCTGGAGCACATTTTGCTGCATGCCGTGCGAAGTGCAACTCCTTGGCAGCACCAAACAGCAGTCTGCTGCAGCATGTCCAAAAGACTACCAATGCAAAGCAATGCCCCTGCAGCTGAGATCAAAAGGCTGTAGTGCGTTCTCAGCACTTGGCAACTTCTCCACTTGCCGTGGAAAGGTGTTCCATCTAAGACGCACAGATTTGTCAAATGGAAAAGGGATAACACAGTGCGTCTTTCATTAGTAGAAACAAGTGCCACGCTACTAGTAACAAGTGCCTTACTACTTCAGGCAGACAAAAGTTTACGTTTGTTAGCCTTCTTACAAAACACTCTGAGGTCAGCGGCGGATCAAATTAACAAGTCTAATTTTCGTGGCAGGTGTGGGACGGTCAATTATCACACTCTTTTAAATTTATAGTAATAAAAAACTTTCCGGGGTGACAAATGACCGCCCACACCTTCCCTTGTGTCATGGTGTAGGATTCTAGGGGGATAGGGTTGTCATGAGTTTCAACATCAAGAAGCGCAACTTTCTTCTGGCCAGTGCGTTAAAAAAGGGGTGTTGCATTGACAGGTAACTGATTGGTCGTTTTTTAAGTGAAATGTCAATCTATAAAGTACTCTGTCCTCTTTACAGCTATATATTTACCAAACATATCAATATACGTATAAATATAAATAGACCAGCGGTTGAACGGATGCACGTTTTGTACATTTTTGCTCTTCGCTGCCCTGCGTTAAAAAAGGGGTGTTGCATTGACAGGTAACTGATTGGTCGTTTTTAAAGTGAAATGTCAATCTATAAAGTACTCTGTCCTCTTTACAGCTATATATTTACCAAACATATCTATATACGAATAAATATAAATAGACCAGAGGTTGAACGGATGCACGTTTTGTACATTTTTGCTCTTCGCTGCCCTGCGTTAAAAAAGGGGTGTTGCATTGACAGGTAACTGATTGGTCGTTTTTTAAGTGAAATGTCAATCTATAAAGTACTCTGTCCTCTTTACAGCTATATATTTACCAAACATATCTATATACGTATAAATACAAGTAGTTCCCGGGCAAGCCGGCGGCGGAAGTTTCCTATAAGAACACATTGACCTATAGGAGTGTCCACGTTCTCTCCACCATGCGTGTCCCTCGTGTCACTCACTGAGCCAAACACATGCGCTCCGGACTGTTGGCACACACACACACAGCGCCACCTGTGCAAGGTCTGTGCTCCCTGCAGGATCAGCGCACTGGGTTGTGTCTATGCCAAAGCAAGATCACCAGCCCACACCGGCGTGCTGAAGCAACTGGGCATCTGCAAGCGAAAGTTAAGTGCAGCTGGTGCGGGCACGCGAAGTGGGTGGTGTTTTCAAAGTCAAAATCATGTCTTCATTGTCCAGCTTGCCAAATACTCCGCGTACTTTACAGTTGTACTACAAAGTCGCCAGTTCTCATTTTCCAGCTCCCCAGATACTCAGCAGCGAGAGATGACTCAGGAGCAAGAGATGACTCACCAGCGAGAGATGACTCATCCGCGTACGAAAGTTGTACTACAAAGTCGCCAGTTCTCAGCTTCTAGCTGCACAGATTGCTCCGCGTACTCAAGTTGTAGTACAAAGTCACCAGTTGCTCTCTGGCTTGCTAGCTAGCGCCTTCAAACCATGGTCAGCTACATGTACGGATCCCAAAACAAAAGCAAGTCACACCCAGTCAACCCAGTCCAACCGCTGGTTCTTTCCAAACAGTGTCCCTAGTCATGGTCAGCTATACGTACAGAATCCAAAACAAAACAAATCATACCCAGGCAACCCAATCCGACTGGACGGGTTCCAAAACAAAAACAACATGCGTGTCCCTGGTCAGTCGCATGCCCTCCGGACTTTTTGACCACCACAGTGCCACCTGTGCAAGGTCTGTGCTATACCAAGGCAAGATCGGCAGCCCACACCGGCGTGCTGAAGCAACTGGGCATCTGCAATTGAAAGTTAAATGCAGCTGCTGCGGGCACGCGAAGTGGGTGGTGTTTTCAAAGTCAAAACCATTTCTTCCAACATTTGGTGTGCTCCTCCGTGCAAAAACAGCAAAACTGTTCCTCGTCGGGCAACGCATTTTCCGGCTGTCTGCGCGGTCCACAGTGACGCACGCAGATCGATGCCTCCCGACAAGAGCCAGGAATGGTTCACCCAGCGCCTCTGGCAGGGCAAGGTGGAACAACGGGCGGCGGGGGTGGTTCTCTAGCTACGAGGGTGGTGACATGACGTTGGTCACACCACCGCGCGTCGGAATGAATTTAGTTACAGAGGATTTCGAATTTACAATTTCCACCGCAACGCAGGTCACCACACCACACGCCACGCAGAAAAGCATGAGTGCTTCAACACTCGCGCGCCAACTCTGACAGTCTGCTTGTGATTCGTCTGATTCTGCGTGTTTGCTGTGTCTCTAAACTCACGCTCTGCATTCAGTGTACAGTACATGGACACGGCTGCGGAAAGCTTGCCTTTCGTCTCATGCCTTCATTCCATGCCTACAGCGCAACACGCATCTACAGCGCAGCGTCCCAGCCCACAACTTGCGTACTCCACGCCTGTAACCTTCGTCGTCGTCGAAATCAGCGGTGATCTCTTCAGAGACGGCTCAGCAGTGAGAGATGACTCAGCGGCGAGAGATGACTCAGCAGCAAGAGATGACTCCCCAGCGAGAGATACGTCAGCAGTGAGAGACGACCCAGCCGCAAGAGATGACCCTGCAGCGAGAGATGGCTCAGCAGCGAGACATGACTCTGCAGTGAGACATGACTCCGCAGTGTGACAGGACTCAGGAGCGAGAGATGACTCAGCAGCGAGAGATGCCTCATCCGTATACTAAACTTGTACTACAAAGTCGCCAGTTCTCAGCTTCCAGCTCGCCACATACTCCGCGTACTAAAGTTGTACTAGAAAGTCGCCAGTTCTCAGCTTCCAGCTCTACAGA
>CAXAMN010022962.1:386683-413500 GCA_963970005.1 Durusdinium trenchii | reverse complement strand
TTTTTAAGTGAAATGTCAATCTATAAAGTACTCTGTCCTCTTTACAGCTATATATTTACCAAACATATCTATATACGTATAAATAAAAATAGACCAGAGGTTGAACGGATGCACGTTTTGTACATTTTTGCTCTTCGCTGCCCTTCAGGCAGACAAAAGTTTACGCTTGTTAGCCTTCTTACAAAACACTCTGAGGTCAGCGGCGGATCAAATTAAACAAGTCTAATTTTCGTGGCAGGTGTGGGACGGTCAATTATCACACTCTTTTAAATTTATAGTAATAAAAAGCTTTCCGGGGTGACAAATGACCGCCCACACCTTCCCTTGTGTCATGGTGTAGGATTCTAGGGGGATAGGGTTGTCATGAGTTTCAACATCAAGAAGCGCAACTTTCTTCTGGCCAGTGTAGTAGTAACAAGAAGCTATTAGAATTAAAATATAATTGCTTCTTGTTACTACTAGTAAGGCACCTGTTACTACTAGCGTGGCACTTGTTTCTACTAGCTTCTTGTTACTACAAGGAAACATTTCGACGGTCGACCGAAAGTCTGGGACCGCACCATGAGGCGTGGGACCCTGTGGTCGTCCACACCCACCAGCCAGTCGCCGGACTCTACACGAGGACACCGACTGCAGGGCACTTTGACTCTTGAAGCAGTAATTACATGTCAAGCAAACCACAAATTGTCATGTATGTTGCTGGTGTATTTTGTGGACACAGTGATTTACTTAAACTAAATTTGACGCTTAAAGCACACAGAAGGTTGCTGCTGTAGCTGAATTCTGGCAAAAGAACGGCATTTGGAGCCCAAGGGGCCTTTCTGCAAAGCTGAGAGGCACAACTCCTTCTACATCGACCTCCAAGGTATCACCAGCAATAAAACTAGCAAAAGGATAGACTTTACAAATTTCACGACTTGCAATTCTTGCACCTCCACGACTTGCAACTCTTCGCCTGGCCGTGAGACTCAGTTTCTGCTCTCTCGACAAAGAGCAACAGCCTTCACACTTCTCTCTAAGCAAAATGACAGCCTTCTTGCTTGACTTGAAGACCAATCGGCCTGTGGCAAGGGCTCAAACGACACATGAGACACCATGACATGAAAAAGACCTCTCATCATCTTTCCGGACTTTCAAGGAAAACCTTAGCACCGATTCCAAGCAGCTAGCTCGATGAAGTGAATCCATATGAATCAATCTATAGAATTACGTAGATTGATTATGGTTGATTAAACTGTTATGTTTAATTATTACAAAAACATCTCTGATGCTTCGGGAAGGAGCTCTTGGGAAAATGACGGAACTGTGCTGGAAATCGGAATACCTTGCGGTACAGGCTCGCGGATGATCGGCGCGATGGTGGCGTTTTGAAAGGTAGCACGATGAAGACGTGCTGTACTGCATGCTCATTTGAAGCACTTCTGGTGGAACCGCGTCGTGACGTCTGTGCAAAGTGCAAATGGCAGATCATACCGTGCAGGAGTTATGGGAATGTGCTGGAAGTCGTTATGGGATGCGGTCAGGAGATGATCGGCAAGCGGAGCAGCAGCAGGTGTTGGGCGGGTGATGCCGGAAATACCTTGCGGCATGGGCGGCGGTCAAGGGATGATCGGCCAAATGTCTTGCGCAAGGTCGAAAACCACCTATGTAACCAACCCAAGCTTTTGAGGGCAGTGTCCTTGCACCGATGCAAGCTACATGACCATTCGACAGCAGTGACGAAGAAAACAGCAGTCAGCCAGCAGCGGCTTGTGCATCCGCAAATGCAACCGTGAGACAGATGGTCTCTTTGCTTGCCCCGGCATAAATGGATAAACGGTTACAGTAAATCTAAATGTGATACCTTTCCAGGGCAGAACGCAGCACGTAATTGCGCTAGGGTGCATCATGTGCGTCAGCTCTCCTGGCAGTTTGTAGGGGGGGCTAAGGAATCTCCAGCCACCCATGCTCTCTGCACAAAACTTTGCCACATAGCTGTGCGCAGCGGCCGACTGTATTAGCACCTATTTGTAGGTCAATGAGGCAGCCGTTGAGTGCCAATGCTCCGTTGATAGACAACCACACAGCCCGAAAGAGTTCAAGGCTAAACGGAGGGTGTGTGGAGAAAGGGGTCAGCAAAAATCGCTTATACGAAGTTAGTGCATCAAAAATACCTTCCACGAAGTTCTGCGAAGGTTTCTGGGATTTCGTTGCAGTCAGTTCTCCTATACTGGCCCACCATTCCACGAACTGTCCACGAACAGCCTTGGGTTCTACGAAGGTCACGCGCCTTCCACGACGTTAGTAGAATAGGTTTTTGCAAAACCCTTTCTGTGCACTACCCTTCCGTTTGCTTTTGAAACTTCAGGCGACCCATCATGAGCAAGTGGCATGAAGCAACTTGGGCCGTTTGCAAGATTCAGATCAAGTGCACCGTCGGGCGACTTCTACATGTTTGAGGGAGTGTGTGCCCGCAAAGGACACGAGACACTACAGTACACACTGGACCCTCAACTTGTGAATCATTATTGAACATTTAAATTTCTGGCTGCGAGATCCTTCTTTTCCTCACTGAAAGATTCAATTCTCTTCAAATTAATTACTTGGTATCTTCTGAGTGCTTTCTGCTTCCTGGCTTGGACGTTTTGCTTCGTACTGTACTCCCGCATTGGCGCCAACACGTAGATTTCACCAACTGCTCAGCAAAAGGCAGCGTGCTCCAGTTTTGCTTTTGGGTTCTCGCACTCACCTTGTGTCTTGACTTGCGTCATAGGTTTTGCACCAAATTTTGGAGGTCACTTGCAACAGCGGTAGTCAGTTCCGACCTTTCTACCTCTCAGTAGAGGTGGATTATTGCGAATGCATGGTTTGCTTCTCAAGTGTGGCTGATGGCAAGGTGTTCCATGCAAAGTCATTAATTCACGCAAAGAGCAACATCTCATTTGCCCCAAGCTTTGTCCTTGACTCTACTTTGACTGTATCGGAGATTAATCCCAGCAGCTTCGTGGATGACCAAACACCTGTGAAGTATTTGAGTCATGAGATGTGAGAGTGCGAACTAGGGGAGTTGGATGGCATGAAGAATTTTGGCAAAGCACAGTGACATCGGAAAGGCCACATTGCCTCCCTCGTTCTTTCACAACACGACCCTATTGAGCCAGACACTCACAACGTAGGCTTCGCAAGCGGTCTCGCAACTGCTCCTGGATGAGCTTGTCAGATTGTTGTAGTTGTACAATGTACAGTAATTAGTGGCAGTGATCAATTCAGATTCATATTGGTGTCCAATCCACTTGTTGTTCCTCGAATGGTCTGGGCCACAAGAAGTTCGGTACCTGAGAGCAGTCTGTATTAGCTTTGTTGGGTGTGGATTGCTTGGGCTTGAACCCATGGGCGAAATGTCCGCACTACCCACGGCTGAAGGTCCTGACAGCTGTGAGGCAGTGAGTTTCAGCCGTTGCAAAGTGGAAAGAGCTTGTCGCTATTTGTTGCTCCTGAGGTACACTGATTCTGATTGGCCGCGCAGCACAGCTTGCCGAAGTGCCCTCTTTTTCTGCCTCGTCAAAAACGCTTTACACTAGCAATTTGTCCCTTTGCTTGGCCAAAGCACGTGTCATAATGTAAGAAATTTGGAGCCAGCATTTCTTTCATCATGGCATAGGCCCCTTGCCAAACAAAGTTGAACATTTGCAGTTTATGATATGTTTGCTTCCAAAAAAATGACTTCACTTCGACATCTCACAAGCGCGTCACGTGCAAATGTGCTGCTGGGGTGAACCTCGGAAATTGAAGCGCACACACGTCATAGAAGGGCATTTATATAAGTTATCAAAGAGCCGCATCCTTGGTCACTTGGCTCTCCGACGAAATGCACACCTGCTGCTTCGAGAGTTCGCGGGCAAACCTCAGACGCTTCTGGGGGCAGAAACAGTGATGCGAGCAAAAGCATCACTAACAATAAAATGAAATAAACAAGTAGATCAGTAGATCTTTAAAAAATCCCAGCAAGAGACCCCCAGCAAGAGAACAGTGTCTTGCCTTTGAGGTCTAGAGGTGTAGAAGCAAAAGGTCTAGGGATCTAGACCGATTGACTTAGAGATCTAGGACCAGAGCTCCAGAAGTGTAGAGGTCTTGAGATCCAGATCCAAAGAGATCTAGAGGTCTAGACAGATCTAAATGCTTCGAGATCCACTCTAGAGATCTCGAGGTCTGGAGGTCAGACAGATCAAGACATCGGGAGATTGAGATGCAAAGAGGCCTCGGGATCCAGAGGTATCAAGAGCTCTAGGTCTAGACGCCCTAAAACCTACAGGTCTCAAGCTCTAGATCTAGAGTTTGAGAGGTCTAGAGATGTAGAGGTCTCGAGATCCAGAGAGGTCTTCAGATTCAAAGGCCTAGCAGTAGAGGTCTCTAGGTCCACAGGTAGGGGTGACGTGCAGGTCTTGAGATCCCGAGATATCAAGAACTCTAGACTTCAAGAGTTCTAGGATTCAAAGATCGAGTGGTCTAGAGGTCTATACTTCTAGAAGTCTGTATTCTCTCTCGACCTAAAAGTCTAGAGAGATCCAAAGGTCTGGAAGTTTATAGCACACATATGCACGTAGGGAGCACACATAAAAGTTTGCTGCGCTTGCCACCACTTTGAGACTCACAAAATATTGCCCCTTGTCACGAAATCTACACTTCCAGTGGTCCAGGTTCACAATACATTGCGCCTGCCACAAAAAGCTGCGCCTGTCACAAAATGTTTACCTGAAGATTCACATCGCGCAGCCTGCCAAGGCGTTTCCTTAACTATTCCCGTAAGAACCCCTACGTAGTGTGGAAACACTGTTTGGGGAAAAAAATCTGAATCAGGAGAAACATCTATATAATATGTATATATATACATAAAGGGAAAGTAAGAAGCGCTTCAAACATGTTGCCCTTTCATAAAGAACTGATAAAAGTTTCTGCTGAAGCAGCTCAGCGAGTGACGCGTCCTTCTGTCGGCAGCCGTTCACGGCTGTCACGACACAACCCGGCAGCAGTCGCTTGCTCGGCTGTTGCCTTGCTGAAGATGTGCTTTGGCCCTTCGTCGCTGAGGCTAAGCAAAGCTACAAGGAGCGACTGAGGTTCCCACTGAGAGTTCCATCTGTCCACGAGGAGATCTTTTACCACCTTGGTTGAAAGCAATTCGGTCTGACAGCCTTGCATCAAGTTCCCGCCTCCTTCACTACGATTGAGCTCAAATTTCCGGGCTGAACAAGCAAGCCATGCCTAAGCGAAGTTTCCCTAACAGTCTAGCAACCAAATCCAACATAATAACCTTATGCGTCCCCACTATATAATACGTTATATATAGTTTTTTTCTTGCCTTGTTGTCTTTGTTATGGGTGTAGCTGCATTCCTGCCAGTACTTCCCCTCCCTCTTCGCGGCCTCCCCACCCATTTGTTGTGCTTAAAACCGGGGGGAGGCCGTAGCTAGTAGCTTACACGTAGCTAACAAGTAACGGGTAACTATCAATTATCAATAGCTTAAGAAACTAAAACAACAACAACAACAACTACTACTACTACTACTACTCCTCTTCCTCCTCCGACGACGGCGACGACGACTACTACTACTGCTACTGCTACTGCTGCTACTACTACTGCTACTGCTACTGCTGCTACTACTACTGCTACTGCTGCTACTACTACTACCACCACTACTACTACCTACTACATACTACATACTCTTATCTACTACTACTACTACTACTACTACTACTACTACTACTACTACTACTACTACTACTACTACTACTACTACTACTACAGTACTTCTTCTACTACTACTACTACTACGACTACTACCGATCGGACGCAGGCTGGGGTTCAGGCTTCTTCAAGGAAGCTCCCCAGCTTCCTTTTGAGGGTGGGGTTGCTTGGTTGATAATGCGTTGGTTCATGGCACGTTCATGGTTCCTACCACCACCCGGCGTGGTATCTTACCCCATCGCACATGAACTTGACCCACCCCCATGGCACACCGCTTACCCCGCGAAAGTAAGAACTTACCCAATTTGGAAAACACAATGGCACACCGCATCGAAACAAGCACTTTTTCTTGGTCCTAGATTGTTTCTAAACCTTGGAACTCTTCGAGTTCTGACAGGCCCTCCTCGAAATTCAATGTGATCAGCCAAAAAGAAACAGACTTTACCAAATCAAAGTCCATCCCTAGTCCAGTAAAACTGCAAGTAGACACCCGTGTGATCAGCCGGAAATACAAACAAACTTTACCAAACCAAAGTCCATCCCTAGTGTGCCCTTGCGGTTTGGTCGAATTCTCAACCTATGATCAACGGCAACATACATACAAAGCTTCCCCCAAGGGCACACCTCATCTGGCACAAGTTCATGCCACTCGAGACAAGTTAACCCGAGCACCCAGTAGTAGATTTGGGGGGAAACTGGAAGTCTATGACCTACAGCCTCACTAGTACCGTTGCGTATCTGAGGTCCTCGCACCGGAGGTGAGTCAACACACAGCCTCAGACATATTAGCACACAGTGTACAGCTGCAACTGCAATAGAAATTGATCCGAATTGAGTGTCATGGCCCAATGCGAATTCCAAGCTTCTCCCCCTCGCCCTTGAAGATCGGACCGCACACAACCTAAGGCACTCTGATGCCCGAATGGTTTTGCAATGTTTTGCCATGATAGCTGCAGTTGCTGTGATGGGCACTTCTTGCGAAGCTTGGGCAGTTGGAGGAGGCATAAGGATGCCTCTAGCCACCAAAAGACCTGTGGTGAGTAGTGAAAATATGAAAAGCGCCAAAGAGTGCAGAACGACGCAGTCACCACGCACTCTGTAATGCTCTCTTCTGAACACATGAATGAGAGGGGATTACAGAAACTGAGTTCTGATCAAATGGAATGTGAATCTGCGAAAGCGGCCAGCATATCCTTTGAGCCTCAGGAATGGCCGCCATGGCCCCGTGTGTGAACTAAAGTCCCAAGTCCGAAGAGTTCCTCTGCTGAGCCCCTGGCCAACACTTTGGTCGACTGCCAACAAACGATCCCCTACACGAATGGCCAAGTCTGGATTGGCCTGCCATGGGTGCAGCCTTTCGAACGTCAATGTTTCAAGGTTCAACAATAGGAGCCTCATTCCAGTGAGCAATTCCACCTTCTTCCACGATTTCGGTGACCTTCATACCAGCGTGCCCATTCCACCAAAACTTTAGACCTGACAAACTGGCCTCCAAGCTGTTGCTGCTATCCCTCGCATTTCGCAGGTTTAACCCCCACCTCCAATGCAGGTCACTGTAGTTGCTACGTTACATGTTTTGAGATGTGCATGTCAAACATCATTAGCCATTTCTGTTCGGACATGTGGAGTGACAAACTATCACAACATGAGCCTCTCAGAGTTCAGCTTTGTCACACGTCTTTCGCAAATCCACGGCCACACCAAGGCCTCACAACGGCTTTGGCATAGGCTTGCTCTGACAAATGTCAAATGTCAGAAGGTCTTCTTGCAGTCTCATGGTGCACCAGGAGCTTTGATCCCTTTTCTGTCTTCTTTCGTTTCTCCAGTAAGTATGTGTGTGAGTCTCAGACATTCTCCCAAGACCTTCGAACCTGCAAGGTCAGCGATTCCTGCCACCCGTGTCCGGTGACACGTTTTGACTTGCAACAAAGTAAGCTGTGATGCAAGCGGAGCAGTCCGTTGATTTCAGTATTGTCAGCATCTCAGCTGCCTGACCTTTCGTTCCATTTGCCTCAAGTTGACTTCACTGAGAGCTCTGCCACTGAGGCCACACTTGAGAGCTTCGCTGACTCTAGCATGTCACCCTCCCAGAGAACTGGCCTTGGAGTTGCTCTGCGCGCCGTCTACACACAGCCCCGGTAGCTTGCATCCGCTTGGCACTTGACGCATTCCACCAAAGCATCCCTTTCCCAGCACTATGACAGCCTTCATCATGCACCTGAAGCAACTAACTCTCCATGCATTCTTCAAGAGTAATGGGAAATGGCCTTGCGGTTGTGCTCCGAGATAGAACCACCACTGATAGTAGAACGAACCCTCAACCTTGTGGGAGCTGACACGAGCACATCTGACCCCAAAAACAAATAAAGGCCCAAAACGCCGGCACTTCTGGCTTTTGTGCTATCTGGGATCCACACATGGTTCCGTTCCTCTCCATCTGCAGCTCGGCTCCCAAGCTATCTTGTGCCTGGAAAGGACGAAGGTTTCTCTGCGTCCATCTGATCAATTGCTTCATCTGCCTTGACCTGAAACTCTACGGCAAATTCCATCTTCTGTAGGCTCGTAGTGACCTGGTAAGCTGAAACTCAGCCATTTTTGCTTGGCATCAGTCCCTGAGTCCGAGATGATCCCGTTCATCGCGTTCAATTCAACATAACCATGTCGATGAATGCTCAGGCGATGCCTGCCCCAAGAAGCTTTGGGGATGAAGATTTGAGCGAGATGCCTCATACACTGTAGGATAAAACTGATAAAGTCAGAATGCTCTGAGCTGCAAACCATCTTGGAACAGAACCGTATTAGGATCAGCAAGGGCACAGCGACCTACAAGTCACGATTGAATGGAAACGTCCGAAACTTCCGTCACCTCTTGGGGCACTGACACAGGCTGATGCCAGAACTGAGCTGGTGAGCTTCACGAATTTCCTGAAATTGAAAAACTAGTGTTTTAGCCCGGGGGTAGGACGTGTAGACGTAGGTAGTAGCTAGGTAGGTAGCTAGTAGAAGCTAACAGTAGCTAGTACCTTACTAGAATGCTACTACTGACTGGACGCAGCATAGCTCACGCTTCTTCAAGGAAGCTCCCCCCGAGCCATCTGGGTTCAGGCCCTTTGGCTTACGCCCCCTTCGGCGTGGGCCGGGGTGTTGCTGTCCGGCCGCTTGGTCGGAAGTGACACGTCTACAGACCGTTGGCTTCACCAAGCCACGGAACGCCATGGTGACGATGGACTCAGGGCATGAACATGGGAAGATTGCTGTTGAAAGTTTGTTGCAATGGGCTACCTTTGGCATGCCTTCCTCCCTGGCATCTACTGTCAGTGCTGCTTTGAGGGGCACTGCCTCGACCGGACAGTGCAGAAGCAATGATGAAGATTGGGTGCTGTTTGGAGAGGTGTGTGATGTTCAGCGTGGACCGACCATGTGTGTCCATCTCCGTCGCACTTCGATGCTCATGGCCGATGAGGTGATTCAAGCAGGTTCTTGGGACTCCTTTGACATCCTATGTCCGGTGACCCATACAAGAGTTGACTTCTCGCCTGGTATGCTGGTGGGCGTCCTTGCTTCTCCTGCCAACCGCCTTAGTGACCACCGGATTTTGGCTGATGCGGCAGTTCCTGTCTGGAACGTATCCAGGCATGACCGAAGTTTGGCTTGGCAAGTTTCACACCTTTTTGCTGGTGCGTATGAAGGCTGGCTTCGAGCGATGTGGTGGCTTCAAAACACCAATATGGGATTCGTGTTTGCCTCTCATACCTCGGTCGACTGGTGTCCTGAAGTGATGAAGACATGGAGTTATAACCACCAGCAGGAGGTGCTTCGAGCTCCAGTGCCTGTCGACTACAATCCATTGTCCGCTTACAATGGTATTCTGGCGGATGTCAGCGATGTGACTTTGTTGAGGGCCACGGCTCACAAATCCAACTTGTTGATGACGTTGTCCCCGCCTTGTCCGAGCTGGAGCAGGGGAGGCAAACAATCAGGACTTGCTTCAGATGAGGGCTTCTGCTTTTTGGATTCTGTTGAGCACCTTTGCCGAGTCCGCCCTGTCCTTGCCATATTTGAGTGTTCTGACGGTATGGAGAATCATCCTCACTGGCGGGTGATTTCGGCCGCTATGCAATTGGCAGGCTTTCGACGTGTTTGGTCTCAGGACGTGGCAATCCACCAGATCACCAGCAACTATCGTACAAGGTGGTTGGCGGTCTGGTGTCGATGTGACGTTGAATCCAAGAAGATCGGTGAACGCCTCCAGCTCTCATCTCATCGGAGGTTGCCGTGGGATGACCCGAAGCACCTTTTTGAATTGCCTGCTTCGCTTACCGAGGCCCTTAAGTTGACTGCTGACCAGATGCAGATTTACGGGGACAGAAACCTGCTTCCACCAGGTAAGAAAGCTAGAATTGTTGAAGGGGCTCCCGCCCATCAGGTTTTGATGCAGAGGGTACTTCCAACCGGTGAGTACCTGCCTACCCTTTGTGCTTCGTACACGGCGCAACACCTGTTGCAGTTCGAGCATGTTCAAGCTAAAGGGATTTTTGCCACTCTCACGAGCTGGCAGGACGATTTTAGTTTTGTTGACCCCTTTCTTTTTGCATCCTTGTTTGGCACGACCGCTACGCTTGCTCTGCCTGCTGACCTCCGAAAGGCTTTTCATCAGTTGGGGAACGCCATTTCTCAGCTTCATGCTTTGGCTGGTATTCTTGTGGCAATGGAAGGAGTCTCTGGAGAGGTTATTCCTAAGCTGGCTCTCATTCAGCAATGCTGGAACGATCGGCTCACAAATGAGAATGCCATGGTTCGCTGTTGCAATGGGGTGTATGTTCTGCAACCACTCGCGGATATGGTGGCAAAGGCTATCCCCAGTGTTGCTACATGGCAACCTTGGCTGGTTGGGAGCACTTTGATCAGGTTTTGTGATGACATGACGCTTGTGCCGATTGATCAACCTGACGATGAAGCTGCCCTCCTGGCCTTGCTCAGAGCACTGGAACTTGATGGTCATCTCCTCTACTTGATCAAGCTGGTGCATGACGGATCGGTTGTCCCTACAGCATGTGTTTGTACTCAACTCCCTGCCGGCGCGTTGATGTTGAAGTGTGGTGCCTTCCAGATTGGATCGTTGCAGATCACCCATCTTGGCTCTGCTCCTGTGACTGATGATCCGATCCTCTCACCAACTCAACCTTGGTGTGAGCATGAACATGATCCTGAATTCGATGGTATTGTCGATGCAGCCAGGGCAGGGTTCCTTCATGTTGCTGAGTACGTTTGCCAGGATGAGATGCCTCGATCCAGTGCAAAGCTACTTTTCTTGCTACAGGACGGCACTTTTTACTGTATTCAGCAGGCAAATGTCGAGCGTCTTGGGAGTATTCCTGGATTTCGGTATCAAGATGGGTCGATGTATTTCATCAAAGCCAACTCGGAAGCGTGCAGAACCCTCATTGGGTTCCCAGTGGTGATGGGTATTCAAGGGGTTTACGAACCTGTCTGCCCTGCCAAGTGGGTGATCTTGCGTGGTGGTCGTGATGCCAAGTGGTTGAAAATCTGTCAAGTTCCGCGAACTGCGTCTCCTCGGCAGTGTGCATCACTCTTGCAGCAGCAATGCACTATCACTATCAGGAACTCAGTGCCCTGTTGCTTGGACCAACCTCTCATGCTCATCAATGGAGATGTCTTGTGGGGTGATGATCGACCAGGTGGTGCTACATCCGTTGTTCTTGGAGGTATGGATCATCTCACGACGAATCCTAGCTGCAATGTCCTAGAGGACCCAACCATGGCTAGGTTGCTGCAGCTCAACCTTGAGCCTGGAGCCCTGGCTATCGATGAAATGCTCTTTCATTGTGATATTTTGCAAGTTCTGATGCCTACAATTTGCTGGTGCCCACCTGCACTTTGGGTAAGCAATGAAGCTCAGTTCCGGTTTCCTGTTGAACCAGCGGATCTTCAGCTTTGCTTCCAACATTTTATGGTCCCAATTCTTGTGGTCTTTGATTGGATCTTTGTCGAAGCCCGTTTCTTTGAAGGCCAGTGGAGAATCTTGTACCATTCCTCTGAACAGTTGACTCAGCGGCAACGCACAGCAGTGTTGGAATTGATCAATGTCATGGGAATCCAAGTTCCCCCCAACAACTTCAGGTGGATCCGTACTGCTGAGGACTCAGAGCTTGCGCCGTGGTACACACTCAGGACCTTCTACGCCCGAGCAGGTGCGCCTTTGCTTCCTGCAACACATCGGACTACACAAAGATTGCAGAGGGCCCAATATTGTGAGCATGTTATGCAGGCCATTGACCAAGCTGACTTCATTTGGCGTGATACTCAAACAGATGACCGCATGTTGCAATTTGCTCGTGCCAGTCGTAATGCCTTTTTGGTTGCTATCCTGGAATCCCCCAGCAGGGCTGCTGACTTGACCCTTCGATCGACAGGGAGACCCATGCATGTTTACAACATCAATGAGATCTTCTTTGTTGCTGATGAATGGTTGGACATGCGGGCCAACATCTACCGCACTCACCCTGGGTGGGCCACCAGTGATGAGATTGAGTTCACGCTTTCCTTTTTCATGCCGGAGTCCTTCTGCCCTCCAGTTCTACACCATGACTTGTCTGTCATTGCTGCTGGAGTCAAACCTATGTCCGACGAAGTGCAACGATTTGTCGCTCTTCGTCAAGGGCATTGGGTCGGTATTGAAGTTGTGTGCAATGCAAGGGAACACACCTGCAGAGTTGTCTTTCTACAAGCTCCTGTTCGTGACCAACAATTCTGGACTGACTTTGCTAATGATTTTGTCGTTCCCTTTGGGTTCCGACCCATCATCATTGTCGACACCACCAGGACAAGACCCGGGATGTGTGGTTGGGAGCTTCTCCATCGGTGGGTGGTTGCGGATCTCACAGTCCCAGCTGACTTTCATATACCGCAACAGAAAAGGCAGGTGGTTGATCTTATCCTTGGTGAATCAGACATTGCCTGGAGAGTTGCTGGTGCGCCACCAGCAATGTTGAGGACCTTTGCTGACAATGTGCGCCGAACCTTCCTGCTGGTTGGAGGTTTGCAGGTTATGCAAACCTGCTCTGCTGTCTCCCTTGGTGGTATGGAAGCCTTGGCCCAAACCGATGCCGCAATGCAGGCTCCTGATCCGTGGCAACTTGATGACCCGTGGAAGTCAAAGAAAAAGCAAGCCAAGCAGAGCAAGTGGGAGGACCTACAGCTGCAATCGGACCACCCCTTTGTCGCCAAAGACAAGACACCTGTGCCCTTTGCGCAGAAGCAGCAACTGTCCACCAACCGAGGTGGTATTGCCTTTGTCTCCAAAGGCAACATACAGCAGATCATGGAAGTTAAACCCAAAGAGGCGTGCGCCCTCCTATTGCCGCTCATTGATCGAACCGACTCGCTGGCCAAATTGCCCAACCTGTCTGGGCCTTTCGAAGTCATTGTCTTTGATCCTGCATTGAACCAAGAATATAAGCGACAGGTGCATTTGCTTGTTGTCACTCCCGATGTCCACTTTTCGCTGCCGACTCCTTCCATCACTCTCACGTTGGCTGCAGTTTGTGAATTGGTCTTGGAGTGTGACGCACGGCTGACAACCAAAGACACTTTCCAGTCCTTCTATGACAACCCCTTGAGCAAATTCAAGGCAATGCTGAAAGATGTCTGTTCAGACCCTATTTGGGGGCATGCGGCCATCTATGGGTACAGAGTTGTGCAAGAGCATGCAAAGGACAAGCACGATGTGGTCCATCAATGCCTCCTCAAAGTGCAGCAGAAGCATCGCATCACCTTGTTGGCGGCCAGTGGCAACGGAGACCTCATGGTCAGGGACTTCATCCCAAAAGGAGAGCAAGTGGAGGATTTGTCCATTATTCCGCGCTTCTGGCCAATTGACCGTGCTAGCAAAGCTGACCTCATCAAGGCGGCCTCCTCTATCGGCTACCGGGGCATTGCCGTCACCAAACGGGGTCTTGCTCCTCGCTTCGGAACGGAAGCACTAGCCACTGCTCGTGACCTCCTCCTGCCTCAGGATGACAGGATTTGCTCCATCAACAAGGCAATGATACCCAAGGTTAATATGGACAGCCTTGGATGGCCTGCTGAGATTTTGGCCAAGGACATTGTCTCTGCGGTGCACCAGACTACCAAGGTGCCATGTATCCCGACTAGATCCTTTCGCAGAGCTGGAGTGTGTGCTTGGACTCTCTCTTTTGAGAAGCCTCCTTCGGTGTCGAAGTTCTCTGTTCGTGTCAACGACAAAACCTTCGAGATTTTGCTCACACCGGCTTCCTACAAGGCCCCGCCCAAAGGGAAAGGGAAAGGGAAGTCTTCCAAAGGAGGCCCTGCTGCAGGCCAAGAGAATGTGATGCCTCGACAGACTATTTCCAAGGACATCCATCATGAACGCATTGACCGCCTTGAAGAACAAGTTGGCCGGCTAGAACAAAAGCACGAATCCTTGAGCGAAAAAGTTGACAACAAATTCACTCAGGTTGGGGATCAGCTGCGTCAGATCTTGCAATGCGTCCAGCCAAGGCATCGTGAACATGGCGAAACTCCGCCACCGGTGAAACATCACCGGGCGGCTTGACTATGTATTGGTATTTGGGGCATGGAGGCCTTCACCTGTCTTTTGCTGGGTGAACTTGGCCTCAATGGGGTGTGGACCTGCTTTCAGGTCCTATTCGATTGCGCTGACATTGCTGCACTTTGGATGTGGGCCATTATACGAGGGCTCTCCTTGTTTGGTTCCTTATTCTCTGGGTTGCTGCCGTCAGTTTTTCAATGGGTTTTGCATTGTGGGACTACCTATGATGTCCTCTCACATGGGGTCCAATGTGAGATTGCCGCTTACAAATGTGATGGGTTCCGTACCCATGCTCTCAAGTGGAACTTCTGCAAAGAAGATGTCTCGCATCTTCATTTTTGCAATGGTTGGTGCTTTTTGATTTGCTTTGTGTTACATGCCATCACGCTGTACTCCCACTGTCAAGTGAAGGAGGGTGCCTTTTGGTGGCTTGCTATTCTTCGAATTCAGAATGTTTCTTTCCTTTGCAGACCTTCTCTTCGAATCCGATTTGCCAAAGATGATTACCTTGGCATTGGGGTCCTGGCGCCTTGCTTCCAACTCGTGTACCATGGTGACTGGTGCGCTCTGGAATTTGACTCCACATTGGGTTATCCTGGCGAGGGACCGCGATGGTCCATTATTTCTGCGAACATCGACTCCTTTGCCACCAATGCCAGCTGCTTACAATGGAATGCAGATGCTTTCATGCTGCAGGAAGCCAGGGTGGCTGATTCCAACATGACCGAGTCGCAGAGGAAAGCTGCTCTTTGCAATTTTGGCCTTTTCTGCTCTCAGCCTTTGCACAAACTGCGCGCTAGTAATGGCACTTTCAGGATTCCTTCTGGCGGTGTTGCCACTTGCGCTCACAAAGAACTCACGCAGATTTTTGAGGACAAAATGGATGTTTCTGGAGCTTGGTCTATCCTTCGTGCCACTTGCCGGGTCACAGCTACTTGGCACCAGGTATCTGCAAGCGTTAAGTTGTTGGCCTTCAACTTCTATGCCGTTGCCAATGCTGCGTCTGAACGACCTAAATTTGAGCGGAACAATGAGATGCTGGATCAAATCTTTATGGTCGCATCCCAATTTGCTGATATCCCTATTGTCATTGCAGGCGACTTTCAAATGGAGCCGGGTATGTACCCTTCTGTGCAACTCGCCCTGGACCACTGGGGATGGGCGGACCCCCTGCTCCAGACCGATGATACTGGAGAGGTTATTCGGCCTTGCATCTTTTTTCAGCACGCGGCTTCTGTTGATGAAGGGCAATCCTCTATTGACGGTATTCTCATGAACCGCACTGCGCTCGCAGCCTTGATTCGTATAGAGGTTTTGGACCACAGAGACCGCCAACATCGACCTGTCCAAGCAACCTTTGCCTGGGATCGTATTGCTCAGGTTGGTACCATCATGCAACGGTCTGCTGCCCTGGATCTCACACAGGTCACGACCTGTAATGTGGCTGACCCTGCCTGTCCAGTGAACACCTTAGCTGAACAGATGTGGCGACACCATGAGCAAGATTTTTCCAACGAGTCCGACCCCTGCAAAAGATGGTCGATCTTTAATCACTTTGCCACGCATGTGCTGCTGGTGAACGGGGCTACTTGGGAGAAAGGTCCGCGAGTGCGGGGTCGCCTTCCCAAGTTCTGCAAAACCACCATGGCTACTTCGCAGGAGGCTAATGGCAGTGTGGCCTCGCCACGGCTTCAGTTGTTGCAGGCATGCCTCCGATCCCTAAGAGAGCTTCAAGTTCGTCTTGGACGACCGTGCACTGGCACTTCGGACTATCATACGTTACTCAACACCCAACGACGGCTGCTCCGCAGATTGAAAGAAGCACAAGTCGTTCCCGGGGCTGTGAAAACACTCTTCCTGCAGGATTTGCACCATGTGGCGGAGCTCGTTTTGGCAGCCATCAACCAGGAGCTGCAGCAATTGAAACTTGCAGCCATTCGCAAGTGGAGACAAGCAATGAAGAATGCTACCACCTCCTTGACGATAGGGAAAGTTGTCTACCAGTACCTCAAGAGGAAAGGCCGCGTGGTGCCGCAAAATCTCATTGAGGATGACTCTGGGAATATTGTCTTTGATCCGCAGACTGCAATGGATGTGATTGCTAACAAGTGGGATGCTGTTTTCTCAGTGAATGTGAGTCACCAGCATGAAATGCAGATCCTGAAACAAGTTTGGCCCTATATTCATGACAAAGCTCGCCCTGTTGCCCTACCGCCCATCACAGCCCGGCAACTTTGGGAACAGGCCTTGCGCCGGAAACCTGAAGCGGCAGCTGGTCTCGATGGGTGGCGTACGCGTGAAGTTCAAGCTCTTCCACCAGCTGCCTTTCAACCTGTTGCCGATCTCTTCAATGATATTGAAGCAGGATACTCTGAGTTCCCGGTGATCCTTACTCAGGTGCGAGTGATCATTTTGAACAAGGATGGGAGTGACGCTCCGCTGGCAAAAAGGCTTATTGCCTTGCAGTCCATTTTCACTCTTCTATACACCGGCCTGCGTTTCCTCCAGTTACAAAGTTGGCAACAGCAGATTATGCCTTCACAGCTGAAAGGAGGTATCAAGATGCGCCAAATGTCGGAGGTCCACATGACGCTGCAGCTTGAGATCGATCATGCGCACAGCTTTCAAGGCCACTTTGCAGCCTTGAAGCTCGACAAGTCGAAATGCTTTGATCGTTTGATGCCTAAGCTTTGTGCTGCAATTATGTTGGCATTGGGCCTTCCAACGGGCTTCGTGCGAGCTTTCCTATGCCTCTATTTGAGGATGACGCGTTTCCTTTCCTTCAAACAATGGACCAGAGCTGCTCCGATCTCCACGCCAAACGGCGTCGTGCAGGGTTGTTCGCTCAGTCTTCTTTGTATCAATCTCCATATGGCCATTTGGGCTTGGCTGATGGAGCATATTGAGGGAGTGGATTTCCGTGCCTTCATTGATGACACATACTTGTGGTCGCGGCAACCTACGATTGAGGGTCTTGTCTCCGCTGTCAAAGCCACTGAATTGTGGGATTCTCTTTGTGGCCAATTCCTGAATGCAAGCAAATGTGAGGTCTTTGCCACCACCCCTGACCTCCGACGTGCCCTAAAAGCTGCGTTTCCGGAAATGCGACTTGTTGAGGTGGTGAACATCTTGGGAGCCTTTGTGCAAACAACCAAGAAGAATGTTGGTTCCTTTCCTGCTAGCAAGATACAGGCTGCTCTCAGAGATTGTGAGGTTATTCGCACCTTGCCTTGTGATGGGTATAAGCGAGCTCAGATCTTGGCCACCAAGGTGCTGCCGCAGATTGCATTTGCGCCGCATTTGAACTTTATCCCCAAGCGGGCCTTGGCCCGCCTTCAAAGTGCTGTAGCGGACTCCTTGTGGCAAGACAGACCTAAATGGCGGTCGAAGCATCTCCTTCTTTGCATTGTGTACAAGGCCCACAAGTTGGATCCATTCCTCTGTCGTGCGGTCACAACAATTGCTGAATCGGTTCGCTTCTTGCAATATTCCGTGTATGCACGGCAGCAATGGGCGCAGCTTTTTGAACAAGACCAACTTACTGCGCAAGCATGGATGACACAATTCAGTCAGGCCTGCCAGATCCTGGATATTGAGTGGGTCCACACCTTTGAATTTTCGGTTTTTGGGTCTGCGCCTGTCAACTTTCTGGGCTTCTCGGTCCCTGACCTGAAATGTTTGCTGAAGAGTTTGGCTGCCAACAAATGCTACCATACTGCCTGCCTCATGCCAAGGAAAGACATCAGTACGGCTGTTGGCTTCCTTGACACCACGATGACGCTTTCAGCAAAGAAGAGGTTAGCAGCTATTCCTCATGATGGTTTTTCCTTCCTATTCTTTTGGGAAAGTGCGGTGACAGGTTGCACTTTGACAGCTGACAGGCTTGCTGCAGCCGGGCTTGCTGACCAAGCCAATTGCCGCTTTTGTTCTGCTCCCAAGGAATCCGTGAGCCATTTCGTATACGAGTGTGACTCCTTGCCCGAAACGGTCCGGCAACCTTCGACCAACTTCTTCTTTGGCCCTAACTTCAGCACACTGGGCATTGTTGAGATTCCTTTGGACACTATACGCGATAAACTGCAAGTGTCCAGCATTTCGGAGGTTCCTGTGTCTCAATGGACGGCAGTGCAGGAACAGGTTCAACATGTGTGGACGGATGGCTCCGTGCAACTGACAACCTATCCATGGCTGACCATTGCATCCTTTGCGGTCATTGCGGCTGATGAATCTATTATAGCTGTTGGTCGGGTCCGCCATTGGCGCCTGTCCAGTTATTCAGCTGAGCTTTGGGCCATTGTGGTCGCCTTTGCCAGAGCAGAACAGCCGTTGGTAATCCACACGGATTCCCTTACCATCGTCAAGCAGTTCCTGGTGTTGCTTCAAACTGAAACAGTTCAGGTCGAATGGACCCATGCCAATTGGTGGAGCTTCATTTTGGATCAGCTTCTTCACCGGAAAGAGCTCCATTGCAATTGCTTTGGTGCCCTGCTCATTTGTTGGAACACGTTCCTAGCCAGGCACTCACGGACGAGTTGGCAACTAAAGCTGGGTCTACTCGTCAGGACATCATTCTTAATAGGCTGGCTGACAACTGTGCCAAGCAGCATATTGCCCAACTTGCCTACGAGACGAGTAGCGGGCTGCACCTGATGGAGCATGATGTTTTTGCCAGGCAGCTATGGTTGAGCCAGCTAAATAGAATGTGTAAAAAGCCTGCCGATTCCGGTACACCCAAAGGTCATGTCTCCCCTGAGCCTGCTATTCAGTACTCTGCTAGACAGATGTGTCCCAAGTGGCCATGGGACATCTCGCAAGCTTTGTTTACATGGCAGGTCGACATTGACCTTAATTTACCCTTTCGAGCCACGTCCACCTTGACGGAGAACAACTTCCGCACCTTTCTACGCTTTTGCGCCTCCTTGCAGTGGCGTGTCGGGGATGGATTTGCTTGCTCAGTCTTCGAGTTGGCCGTTGTGGCATTTATACGTGGTTGGAGGTTTGAACTGCCTCATGGAACCATCTGCACACCTCAAGCCTTCGCCAGCTTGATTCGTTCGGGTTTTGCCTATTGCAAGCAGAAAAAGGTCGTGGTCGCGCCTCTGTTGCTTGACAAACGCAACAAGAGTAATGGCAAGACCTTTCCGAAGGGTGCTTTCCTCGGGGCTGAAGCGTATGTTGAGAATGCTGCATTGGACATGCTTGCACGTGCGTTTGCCAAAGGTGCCAAAGCAACACCTTGGTCTTGGAGTATCCCGTTTGACAACCTTTTGTAGTCTTGGCTACGAGTGACCCTAGCTGCGGAATGCGCTGGGGTTGCCACCGACTCGGAGTCGCGGCTTGAGATCAAAAAGGAAGCTCCCCCCGCCATCCTAAAGGCGACGGGGGGAGCTTCCTTGAAGAAGCGCTCGCACTATTCATTTGGTTCCTAGATTCTTTTGGAAACTTAACTATCTTAACTAGTTCCTCATCTCTGATGTCTGGCTTGGATTGGCTTGGCAGGTGCAAACGAGTCCCGCATCCCGCCTGTTTTTGTCATAAGCTGCTTTCAGTGCTGAATTGGAGAGGACATCATGGGCAGCGTTTATTTTGGCTCGATTCCGCTGATCTGCCTGCGATGAACTGGCAGATTGCAAACTCAAAAGCCTAGTTGCAGGATCTCCACAGGCAAAGCCTGCTGCTTGGATGTGAGCTTCGTCATGGCCTGGGTCTATCCAAGTGACTTAATGTTATATTTGGTCGCAAACAAAAACAAAACTTCAGTCGACATGTGACATGAGGTTTAGGCACGCTTGAAACCAGTGGTAATTTCAGCTGGTGTAGCATCAGCTGGGAGCCCGAGGGTCGAATAGTGGTCCTCCAAGCTCAAGGCAAAAGCAAAATGAGCACGACATCCGATACAGCAAATGTATAGCCTCTAGAATCTTCGTCTGGATGCTTTCTGCAATATCCTGAGTATGCACGATGTTGTCCAAATCGGTGTTGTCGTTCTGAGGCAGGGACTTTCAGTTGTGTGACCTCATGCAGGATCGCAATGACGACAACCTCGTAGCAGCAATGCCCATCCAACGACAACAACCACAGGTGCTCATACTCGGGCGCAAACACAGAGGGCAATGCCCAGCAGGGCCTTCTTTCGGGCACACCACAATTTCTGTACAGCAAGTCTTGATGTCCGCACCAACACGCAAAGCCAAGGCCTGCCGTTCAATTCGCGACAGGAACATCACCATCACATTCACATTGGCGAACGGCGAATCCAAGTATCCTGCAACCTGCTGCTTGCAAAGTTATACTATCTTTGAACTCTGAACTATTGACCATTGAGGCAACCTTTCTGCAGAAGTTTGTAGCCTTCTTTGAGCCTCAAACCTCAACCGCGGTTTCAATGCATCAGAACTCTGGGTCTTGAGACTTTCGAGGATGGAAAGTGCTCAAGAGTGGGCTCACGGTAACCACTTTGCTTTGCTCACAGTGATGCAAAGTGCCCAAAAACGTGCTACGGCGGCAGACACTTGTTTATTGAACTTTGCATTCTTCGCCCTCCTCAATTGCAAACTCCTTCACAGGTGCTGTTTCAGCTGGAGTCTCAGAATCCTTTGTTACAGGAGGCTGTGAGTTTTTTGGAGCTTTGCCAAAAATGCTATTCCCAGAACTTGGGATGAGCTCGTTTTTGTACGAGGCCAATTCCCACTTTGTCAGTATTCTGGCTTGTCCGCTCCACTGCAAACGATCCCAACTTGCTCTTGGACTACGGAGCAGGACTGCAAGACGAGGTGAGTTGTTCACCTTCAGAAACATTAAATGCACAACACAACAATTCCCGAAGAAAATCCACAACTGCATACTGGCATGTCAAGCGGAAAGTTGTTAGCATGGCTATTGGTAAATTCATGTACATTCGGTACAGCTTATGTATCAAACCTCGCTCTGTCACAATCCAGCTAAAGAACTATCTTAATGCAAGTCAACAACCGGTCCTGTATCAGGAAATGAACCCATATTCTTGTAGAGCGGTCTTGGTGCGAACACAGTAGGCTGAAAGTGTGAGAGATCCAAGTAGAACACTTCGATATCCGGTACTCAAGATCTTCCTTGTCATGACAAAAGGCCATCGACATCGGTTCTTTCCTTTGTTTGATGCTCAAGTGTTGCAGAGAACCTGAGCTTTGTTCTGCAGCTCCTCCAGCCATGGTGGGCTACATTTTCAGCCTGTCAGCTGCATCTCTCAGTGCTCAGTAGGTGGTCACGAAAACCTTGTGGTCCTTACTTTTTTCACCGCAAAAGTGCCATGCTCGGATTGGATAAGGGCTTCCCTGCCCCGGCCGCCAGCCGCCTCTGCATTTGCACTTTGATCTCTTTGGTGTCGTCGGGACCGTTCCTCTCTAATCTTGATTTCACTATACAGGCATTTGGCTGACGCTCTCCCGCAAGTTACCGGAGACCTTGGCAGCGGGCCAGATTTGTGGCTCAGTGGTTCAGGCCAGGAGGCAGGGCCTGAGTCTTGTTTCTTGCGAAATGGGCTTCGTGGGCTGTACCCCTCACGATTGCCGTCTGGCACTTGCTCTTTGATTTCGGAATTAATTTATGATACTGGACTTTTTGGGCTACCTCTCAAATTTGCTGCTGCAGATCGCCGTGTGGTAGCTGCATGGATTTTGTACGGTGCAGCCTGTTGACTTTCCCTTCTTTGCGGCCTGCAAACTGAAGTCCAGTGCTGGAGGGTTGGGATACTTTGCCATACCGATGGCAGTGATACAGCTGCGCCACCATTTTGCAAGTTGACTCTACTCAGCAGCCAAACGCTGGCGAAGGAAAAGGGAATTGCCGATTTGATTTGACAAGGGCCTTACTGCTTACACGCACCTGGAATGTACTTCAACCCATGGTCACTGCAGAGGAGTGTGGGTACAAGAATACACATCCGTGCAAGCAATCGACCACGTGCAATTACTGTGCTTACTCTAATGTGTGTGCGTATATATATATATATATATTTTGAATAATATGCAACGCTGTCGCAATACCCTTCCAACAATTTCGGGATCCATCATCATGGAACCAATTTCAAGCAGACTATTGGGAACCAGAAATGCCATCAACCGAACCATGGTTGGGAAACGGAGACCTTCACATCAAGCAAACATGAGAAACCTGAAACTTGGAAAGCTGAAAACTTGACGGTGCGGGCTTGAGACTCCAAGATTTCAGCTGTTAACAAAGAAAAGGAAAATGGTTCCTTTTGTCCTTTTTTTGTACTAGCGATGGCTGCCAACCTGGTAGCGATGGCCTCCAACCTCCTCCATGGCCTCCAACCTACTAGCAATGGATTCCAACCTACTAGCGATGGCCTCCAGTTCAAATCTGAAGCTTGGTAGCCGGCCCTCGCCAAGGACAACCTGAGTTGAAAGGTGTTGACAGTTGAGCATTTCCTCAGGTACGAGCATTTCCTCACGGCGGACATCAGAGCTTTCACCAATGCACGCCGATGCCACATTTCGCAAGCCTCGAGGTAGTCATTGTAGATCTTTGTATAGAGTAGCCCTTCCTTGCCATGTTCTGAGTCCTTGGCCATCAGGCCTATGCATCGCACTTCAGCTGCTACGAGAAAAGGTTTGCACGCTGCGGAGAGGCCTGTTGTTTTGGACAGCATGTGGATGGTCATGGAAGCATCCGTGGGGATCTTCGGTTCTTTAGAAGCTACGGAGTCAAAAACTGAAGCCGCGTCTATGACAAGCTCTGTTTGCAGGGGCATGTCACCTGTCTCAAACTTTTCTTCCAGCTCTTTTGCTGACATTGGACCTGTCAACAACTCTGCAAGCACCAACGAAATGTTGATAAGCAATCCCATTATGTCTAAAGCACTATACAGTTCTGCTGAGTAGGTCGAACGGCACACCCTTGACTGTTTCTTTGAGATGAACTCAATCACTTGGATGTTATTAGCGCCTCGGACAGGAAAGCTTTTGTCCACTAAGGCCACAATTCCGCTGCGCACGGCCAAATGGTCTTGGCCGGACACCGCGATGAGTTTCCACGGTCTTTCTAATCGCTTGAACTTCATGGTCAAGGGCTTGGACTTGACATATGCCAAGACCCGATTGAGGCTCAAGATGTCCTGAACGGTGGGACATTGAACGCAAGAACCGCAGCTTTGTCCGAGAATTTCAGCTTGTCTTCTGGAATCGGCCTCAATTCCGTTATGTAGTGCTGTTGGCTGATCGTGACAGATCCATCTGGCAGTCGATCGTGCTGGAGACCTAAATGCAAGAAGTTATCACGTTCTAACTTCACGGAATCGAACTGTGCTTCAAGCTTGTCAACAATGTCTTTCATGACTGATTCTTCGCCACACATCTTTATGTCATCAACATGTACACTGAGCATGGCCTGCAAGCGGCCACCCTTATGCAAGAAGTAAAGCTGTTGGTCAATTTGTGATGGAACCACGCCTATCCTAAGCAAAACACGTTTCAACGCTAGCGACCACAGCCTTGGTGCATCCTTAAGGCCGAAGCCTGGACGGAGCATAATGAGTACTTCGCTAGTTGCATCGAAATCATGGTAACCATCAATGGTTCTCAAAAGATGCTCACCACCTGGAGGAAGAGTGATCTCTACACTACGAAGCGCTTCTCCTTTCTCTGACAACTCCTCAAAGGTCAGGCCGCGGAGAAAGGCCTCGGAGATGTCTGCGGACCACAAGCTCCATTTCATCTGAACTGCAACTACGATTAACAATCGTTGACTCCATCTTGTGGATGTTCCTGCATACGTTTCAGTGCATTGTCTATCCAAAAACCCTTGAGCTACTAGCCGCGCTTTAACTTTACGAACCTTCTTACCAGTGCCTTCGGCTGCAATGTCTTTCCACTTAAGGACCCACTTACTTTTAAGAATATTAGTGGCTTTGGGCATTGGGCCTCTTTTCCAAGCACGATGTTTAATCCAACGCATGAGCTCCAACAACATGGCTTCACGACACTCTTCTAAACGCATTAGGGCTTCACTACGATCTAGGATTATTGGTTCGTTCGATGACTGCTGTCGGAGCCTGTCCACTGTCATAAGTAAAAATCACACTCTCATCTGCCTGTGTGACAGTATATGACAGAGACTCCGGCATGACAAAGCATCTTAGCATCAAACACGGCACCTCGAACTGTGGGCTTTCTTCAAGGAATGATGGATTAACCACCGCGTCAACTTCGACACCTGAGCTTTCTACATGAGGAGCGTTCACATTGAATACTGTGCTCGAGAAATATGTTCTACGGGTTGTGCATTCACTGTTGAAACGGTAGTGCTCCTCAGAATTCTCCTTGATGTTCGTTGTACTAAGATCCAAAGTTGAAGTCTGGACTTCACAAGGGCTCAGTCTTGACATGTGTGCGGTTTCCGAGGACTGTGATACAGAATCGTGCACCGACTCTGCTTTGGCAGACTTCGCAGGACGACTGCTGGGACTCTGAACTTCGGTTTGTACAGTGTCTTCGAGTGCACGTCTGTTCTGCAACTTAGTTACCTCATTAGTTTTATCTTTCGTTTGTGGCAAGTCTGGCTCACGAGAACCACCTAGATGCGGAATATCGGGGGCAACCTGACGAAGTGTCTCTACTTCTGTGGGATCTACCATCAAGAACTGTATGATGGACGAATGCTCGGAACCTGTGACCTTTGGAACATTCAAAACACGGTCTCCTGGGATGAAGCAATGGTACCATTGACCTATATCATGTTCATTCCACCACAAGAGCAGTGTGTCATCGAACGCTATTCCGGGAAGATTCACAACACCCGTGCCATATCGGAATCCAATGACTCCTTCAAGATGGAGACAACAGGCTGACACACAGAGACCGGCAGCAAGAACTGCGCTGTGCGTTTGATTGGCGTGGCACGGAATCCAGGTGGGTCCCTGCCGTATCCATCCAAGACGAAGGGCAACGCCAAACTGCGTTTCAACCTCTGCCTTCAAAAATTTGATGGGACCGGAGGGTTTCATCAATAACACAGTGTACATCAAAGCTCTTCTGCAATCTTGAACGCGAACCGCCAAAACACGGCCTTGCCACCTATAACATGCAACATGCCGTCAGACAAACTGGTCAGGTTTACTACTTCTGCTGGTCCGTGCCAACCCGAATGATCCTTAGTTACAGGTTTACGATAAAAATCAACCAAATCACCACATTTCAATTCGAGAAGTTCTCCGGCCCGACGAGTTTTGCTGTCATATGCAATCCTAGCTTTAGAATCACTAGTAGCTTGGATCATGCTACCGATTGCGATCTGTCGGATGCGAACAACTTCCCGATCCGATGGTGCTTCGCCCGATTCTTCTGAAACCGTTGTTAACAAAGGCGGGGTCCTACCAAACACTGCTTCGTACGGTGAGGCTCCACCACACTGAAACAGAGCATTTTTGGCAAATAAAGCCTCTGAAAGGATCATATCAAAGGTTGCCGGCAGGCCTTCTGCCGTTGTTTGATCTTCAATCAAGTGCAGCTGTCTGCGCAGAATTTCATTATGTCTTTCAATCATTCCGCAATGCTGCTCACGAGCGTGTAGGTGAAGTTGAATGCCTTTTGCGTCGAACCATCGGCCTGCTTCATCTCCCGTCAAACCACCTTCTTGATCTGACAGGACGTTGGATGGTGGGCCAAACAATCGAAGCCAAATGATACTGAACCCTTCAAGCAAGGACGTGGTGTGTCGGTCAGACAACACACATGCCGCAGACCATCGAGTGCAAACATCAATGCAATGCAGGATGACAAAAGCTTTATAAAATAGCAAATCAATCTGCACTTCTAGATTAAAGGCTTGAGGCAAACGAGCTGACGTGACGGATCTCGGCCCGACCCTTTGCCAGCTCCTGCAAACGCTGCATGTGTCCACTATACTCGGAATCAGCGTGAGCACGTCTCGATGAACACCTGCTGCTTGCAACAAAGTCTGCATGCGCTTGGTCCCTGCATGAAACCATCTGATATGCAGTTTACGAAGAGTTCTTCTGACCACACCCTCTCTTATTGACCTAAGTTGCTGCAAAGCGAATCCTAAGTCATGTCTGGACCATGAAGGTTCCTCAGCATCAACATCATCATGTGGATGGTCAGCATCCACATCTCGAGAGCGAAAGCGTCGTTCGGGAGGTGTTTCGGCTTGCACTTCTGCGTCAACGCGACGCCTTCTTGCGTCACTGGCCGCGGGTTCTGCGACCACTGCAGGAATGTAACATTCGTGGCATCTGGGTCTTAATTCATGCTAACTGGGTTGCAGATTTGCTGCTCCCACCCGCCCTCCCACCACATGTGTGATTGGCTGGCAGTTTATACAAACACACCCGCCCCCACCTCCCACCACATGTATGATTGGCTGGCAGTTTATACAAACACACCCACCCCCGCCTCCCACCACATGTATGATTGGCTGGCAGTCTACACAAACACACACACACACACACACACCCTACCTCCCACCACATGTATGATTGGCTGGCA
>CAXAMN010022962.1:375935-386673 GCA_963970005.1 Durusdinium trenchii | reverse complement strand
ACACACACACACACCCTACCTCCCACCACATGTATGATTGGCTGGCAGTCTGTACAAACACACTCAGTTCATAAAAAGATGTTAGGTTGTCACACTCATCAGGTGCTCATTTGTAACTAGATGCGCATACTCATTTCACAATCAACTCACATACAGGAACTGAACTTCTGAGTTTATCACATTCATCCAGTTCTCTCAGACATTTTGGCTCTCACGCACTTTTTGTCCTAATACCTGATGATGGGGCAATTGATGGAAGCCTCTGTAGAGAGCTTGGCAGAACGCTTGATTCTGGACGCAAATGTGCCGGAACACGCTTTGGATACTGCCCGGGAGTTTGGAACGTGGGTGCTGGATGAGCTGGATTCTGATAATGTGACGGAAGAGTCAGCATGGGAAGTCTTTACGCTTGCTTGTCACAGGGCCTATCACAGTCGGCTGTCCCGCCGCCCGGTGCAATCCTTCAACGGTTTTACACGGCGCAACTTGTACCCCTTTGCCTTCTGTGGATCCATCCATATGCGTGATATTAAGGGTACCCCTGCAGAAGCATTGAAAAACTACGAGTTGCATTTGGTCCATGATCTATGTGCCCACATCATCAACAACCACAACTATGAGAACTTCCAATGGGTGTGGGAGAATGTGCTAATCGATGTAGAAGATTGGTTTTTGCAGTTGACTGGCAGTACAATTGTTGCTGCTACAAATCCAGAACAAGGTTGAATGCAACATGCAACCAACCAAATACAATCTCGCAAAAACGGATTGTGAAAACTGATGCGCGTGCACACACGGTGTCATTCACACTGAAACGTTGTGATTCTTTTGTTGAAACGTTGTGATTCTTTGAGTTTGTGATTCCTTGTCGTGGCCATTGTAGCACCTTTGTCCTGGAGCCTGCCGACACTGGCCAAGGCGACGACAATGAGTCTGTTGCAATTGTTGGCTTTTCATTCAGTGTGAAGTTTGCTGGTAGGGGGTTGGAACTTGTGTCTGTTTTGACTGGTGCGTTTTGGTGTTCAAGTCCTGTGTTTTGGCGGTTCTGGGGTTGTTTCGTTCGATCCTGCGCCAGGTCCTTCCGCAAGGCTTGTTGTGTTCTCAGAATCTTTCAGGTGGCTTCGCAAACAGCTCGTTTCACAATCAACTTGAGATTTTGTGTTGTCACAATCAAGCTTGAGTCAGCGTCTTGTGTTCAAAGTCAGTGTTTGTGTTTTCACATTCAGAGGGTTTTGATCTTCGATTTTGACATCAAAGGCCAACGACCAACGACTCCTTGATACTTCGTTTTCTGGAGGTCGGGCCGGGAATGTTTTGACTTGAGGCGACTTCAACACTTCAATTTTGATGTTCAATGTTGCATTCAATCAGCATTCACTTACCTGTACTTTGGTTCACACTCAAAGCCGTTTCGCAGGTTCACACTCGAAGCCGTTTCGCAGAATAAAACCAAGGGTTGCAAACAATCAACTTCCTCCAGCGAACCTCCAGCAACACATGAAGCAACACATGAACCAACAAGCATAGCTTTGCAGGAGATTGAGACATCAGAGAGGTGGTCCACTCACTTCTCTGATGTCTCAATCTATCGCGTTGACTTTGCTTCCGCCTGAGCTATATCCCGTTGCGCTAGCACTGTCCAGACGGGGGCAACAGACGCTGTTCCTTGTGTCGCCAAGCTGCGTTAAAGGTTTTGGACACGCCTTCATAGATGAATTTGAACACGAAGATGGAATCAGAACTGTACTGGGGTTTGCCTTCACACTGCAGGCGGCGACTCGATCCCTCCTGCGCTAGCAAATTGTTGCTTGTCTTTGCCAAAAAGCGAGGAATGCGTTTCGTATGTTTTTCCTTCTTTGTCCCTTAGTGTTGATGTTGAAGAGTTGTTTACACTTGATCTCAGGAAAGAAGATTTTGATTCCGGGAGAGTCTCGAATCCAAATGGCTGGATCCACTGGAAGTACAACAAAATGTGCGGTGTGGCCAAGGAAGGTCGCAATTCTCGCATTCGGGACGAAGCCAAGGAGGGACAAGATCGTGACTTGACATTGCTTTAGCTTTTGGGAATCGCAAGTTTTGGTATTCTTTGTCAACTGTTTCTCAACACTGCTGCCAATACTGTTGTTGAACTTTGTGGCTTCGATTCATCTCAGGTGAAAGCACGTCTTCCAAACGGAGAAGAACTGGCTGAACCCCAGGATTTGATATTCCACATGGATGGCTTCGCAACGCAATCCCACAATTTGCAGTGGATGTGTAAGCAACTTGGAGCAAAAGTGTTTTTGCGCAAAATCCTTACCTTCAGATGAATCGAAGCCACAAAGCTCAACAACAGTATTGGCAGCAGTGTTGAGAAACAGTTCTTTGTGTTGGACTTCTTCCCATGTCTTTCCATCCTCACAGGAGCGAGCTGCACGACAGAATGGCTAACAATGATGCCATGAAGAAGTCAGGCCTTCATCCAGATGTTCGAACCAGTGTTTCTCCGGGTTTGTATTTAGGAGTCTTTCGTTTGCTGGTTGTAGTTTTGTTCTGTGAGCTATTATTGCTTTGGGTCATCCAAGCCGATCGCAGCTGAGGTATTGCAACATCCGCATACTCCACGCATCTTCAAACATATCCTTGGCCAGCCATGCGATCTCATGTTGGTGAACTGCAGTGCTGGTTTTCACCGTGCTAGCTGCAATGTGGCGTGGTTGTTCCATTCACTCACTGTCCCTTGCCTGAGAAAGATCTCAGCAGTTTGAGGGACTTGAGGGGGGTCAGATTCCACGATTGAGCAATGTGACTTGAGGGACTTGAGCAGTAAGCTCAAAGGTTTTGATTGCGATTGGCTCCTGCAAGGCAAGTGGCATCGAAGTGGTTGCGATGGTTGTCAGCCTCAGCAAATCTTGGGACAAGGATGTCGTCCAGTTGTACGAATTCCTGCATGGAAACGTGAGTGCGTTCCTAGAAATGCAATAGACTATGTTGCATCTTTTTAAGTTCTGGGTTTTCAAGGTCGCATATTAATAGACTATGTTTTAGTAGGCTGACTATGTTCTGTCCTCGTAGCACGCAGCTGCAACCAAGGACAGAGGCCATGAAAAAGATCTGGCAGAACAGCTGGGATCTCTGGGGAGCAGGAGATTTTGTTGCAAGGGCTTCTGCCACATATCAGGAGTTTCTGCAAATCCATCCTCTTGCCAGTTCTTGGAGATTTGGTTTTGTTTATATAGTATTTAGTGTTTAAGTTAGTTTGATGTTTGGCGTGTACTGTTTTTGTTGCGCCATTTGTTGTCTTTTGTCTTTTGTATTCTGACAAACCCTTGTATGGTTGCCTCCTCAGGCCAGTGACTGTGGCTGCTCCATCAAGGCCAGTGACTGTGGCTTCAACTGCTCCTTCATCAACTGCTACTTCATCAACTGCTCCTTCATCAACTCGCCGCCGTCTCCCACTGCCGCCGCCGCCACCACCACCTGCAGCCACAGTGGCTATTTCTGATGAGGAAGATGATGATCAGTGGCCGGACAGTTGGTTGGACAGGTCCTTGGACGCTGTGATGTCACTGGGCTTCACTTGGTCAGAGTGGGTTGGTTGATTCGACAGTCCACAAATCTTCCAGATCACAAAGACTTCGTCTGGCAACTTTTTTCTTTCCAAGGTTGGAGATCCTTGCAGACGCTAAGATCACCAGACAAGTTCAGCTTCAATTGAGTGAACTGGCCGAGCCCCACCTCCATCTCATGATGCACCTCTGTCTTGATTACATGACATGGAATTGTTTTCACTTGCGAGTGCTCTCTGCTACTGGCTCGCCTGAGGGGGAAGGTTCTGCACTATCTTTGGGAGCCGGAGGCCTACAAAAGATTCTTGGCTTCACCTGTAGTGAACAAGCCTTGGTACAATGTACAGATTCTACATTTCCCCTTGCTTCTGGGAAACAACTTGCTCATGTGTGCAGTGGGCCGGCCAAACTGAGATATCAATGGATACCTGATGAAGTGCATGAAGTCCTTGGCCTGAGACAGCTCTTCCGCACTGTACAAAGCATCTTTCAAAATCTGTGTCACATTCAACCTTGCTCTGCCGGAGGGTGGAAACATGTAGACTCCAATGTAGACTCAACATCACAATCATCACACTCAAAGCCAGCCACAATCAAACAATGTGTACATTAGTGTGCCTAAATTCAATGGCCTTGAATGTTCCGTGCGCCAGGGTGTGTTTCTGGACAAGGCATGGAGTCGGGGCAGCTCAGATTTGGAGTCTGATCAAACCTGAGCTTGCTTGTGTGATTTGCATTTTCTATTTTGCTGGGTCAATAACATTGATATCCTTTTGTATCTATTTGTCTTTGCCCAGGTGCGGCTATCGCTGATTCAAGGACCGACATTGGCATTGGCGGGAACAATACTCTTGAAATTGGAAGTTGTTTGATCCTTCTTTGCTCTCACATTTGCAGCATGTACTTGAGACAGATTCACATTCAAGACCTTCGCAAGTGAGCCAGGGCTTCTTCTCACATTCAGCCTTTTTCGTTGCAGCCGTTTGGTATCAAAAGGGCCATCTGCTGACTTGGTCATGACAAAGTCATTACAACAGTGGCTTGGTATTGAACATGGTCAAATTGATGTTTGATTGCAACTGCTCTTTCTGAATTCGGGTTCCATTCTTCTTGGACAAAGGCTGATGAATTCAACACGCCAGAAGCCGAAGAATGTTCAGAAGGTGCGCAAGAGACCAAGTGCTTCGTCGCGCAAAAGACCTGCAGCAAGTTCAGCAAACCCTTTGCCCTTTGAGATCCCTCAGCCAAGGCCTTAGATTGCATTGGGTCTACAGTTGATCATTGGTTCTGTTTATAGCTGGCTGCTTTGCCCAGGCTCTCTGCTTGGCCACATGCGGAACGTGTGGAGGACTTGATGACTCTTCATTTAATTTGTTTTGCTGCTCTCCTTGCACTGATGGGGGAAGGTCCACATGTTGCTCTGTAAGGAAATGGCCTGTGGTGATCTTGCAGCGCATGGCTGACCTTTTCGGAACAGAGCTGGTGCAAAGCCGGCTGAAGCGTGAAATCACAGTTTTTTCTTTCTTCTCAGGCATTGATTGCCAGAAGTTTGCTTGGAAGTTCTTGTCAGCAGCATGCGAATATCTTTGGCATTTCAAGCCTGCAGTGTCATTTGATTTTTCAGTTTCCTGGCGCGCTACTTTGTGATGTTTGGCACAATGTCTTGTTGCCAAGTATGTGTTCAATTCTGTTCGAATGACGCTCGAAGGTTGAGAATGAGAAGGCGAAGCAGAACATGTTGAAGAAGTGGTTTGGAGCCGACGACCATTGCCTTTTTGGTGACATCAAAAGCATGTGCAGGAATAAACTTTCCGATGATGTTCTGATAAATCCCAAGAAGGTGCAGTGGTTGGCATCTGCCTGGTGCCACCAACATGACAAAGAATGTCCTATCAACCTCCCTGATGCAGCAAACACATCCTCCATTGGAGTTCTCGGCTCGCCATGTCAGTTGTTCAGTCAGAACCTGGGATTTAAGCAATTGCAATTGTGATGATGTGTTCATGGGCTTGGTGAAATGTCGAGTCAGACACTTGAGGATGGATAAGATGGAAGGCTTCAAGAATATCAAGAGGGCCCAGGTCCATTCATTGGGCACAAGTGGCATGATGAAGTGCGCTATGAACGTCCACGAGAATGTTCCTGGATTCAAGGAGGCCAGCAATCGATTCTGAAAGCAACTCAAACAAAAAATTGAGCTTTCGTTTTTGCAGGAGCAGTTGCAACAGTGCGGCCAGTCCATCCAGAAAGCCCGGTTCAAGCCTCAAGTTGATTCAGAAAACCAAAACTTGTTGCCTCACACTGCAGGCTCACACCGCAGCAATTTGGATTTCCTTGTCGGCGGGATCGTGACTACAGGATAACTTGGGACTCTACCCGCATGGAGTGGACACTGGCAACATGATTGCACATGTCACAGCAACAAACAAACAGTGTGGTCGTGTAGATGAGCTATCGCCTGCAGGTATATACCTTTGAGCAGCTGACCCAGCACATTCTGCTTCCAAAGGGTAATGTTCCGCAAGATGTGAAGCCTGCCCATTTCCTTTTGGATTCAAGAGATTCTGATCTGGTGTTCGAGAAAGATTTGACCAGGACAGCAAATCCTTATCATTGACTTTTCAAACATGGTGTGGGAATGGATGATGCACCTCTGGGTTCTGGAAGGACCCAACGCCTGCACCTCCAGCGGTACCGAACTCTACATCCAGGGAAACAGTTCTTTTCATTGAGTCAGAACCCAGCTTCAGTGCCGCGGACTGAAGATGCGAATGGTTTGTTGATGACATTGACAACCAATGTGCAGCTTTGGTTGCTTCGTTAGCAAGTAGATTTGATTGTGATGGCTGTGACCTTTTGATTGTGAAATTGGCATGTGTTGCATTCATTCGCAGTCTCAACTCAGAGTCACTTCTGCTTCAGGAGCGAAGAAAAAGGTCGCTTGATGACGTCCCAAGAGCTCCTGCTAAGCTTGGGGCTTCCAAGCTGGGGGCCAGCTGCTGCTGTGTCCGGAGTGGCCGGGGCCTCAAAGCTGCAGATTCACCAAACCAGTCTGCACTTTCCAATCAAGGATGTGATGGATTTGCATGGTATTCCACACACTGCTTTGGAGCACGCTGCTGGAAACGGCATGTGTGTGCCTGCTGTGGCCTTTGCCATGTTGGTGGCAGTGCTAGCTTTGCAGCCGAAGATCTGATTTCGATCTGAGGTTCATTAAGTGATGCCGTTGGTCAAAAAGTCGCCCTTGACATAGTGCCAGCTAAAACCTCTCACATTCAAAAGTGATAATCACACATTGTTCACAAACATTTGGTATGTGTTCACCTTTCACCTGCTCACAATCGTTCATACTGGTTCAGGACATTCATGGATGCTGGCTCAAGCTGGCACTGATGCCACCTTTCCAAAAAGAAGGTGCTGAAAAGGATGCAGTCCCGCTGTTCAGGCGACTGAAGCCCAAACCATTTGGGATTGAAGGCGAAGAAGTAGAGACCCGACCAGCTAAACGGAATGCTGCTGGCGTCAAACGCCCTTTTCAGGATGAGATATCTGAGAGTGAATTGGAAGGATCTGAAGCTGAATGTGAGCAACCAGATCCTGTATTTAGCTTGGGCTGGAGCAGCCTGCGCACATTTGTCAAAACAACAGCTTGGGACAGGCATGCCAAGGAGGTAGCCGAGGAAGAACGGCTCAAAAGAAAGAGAACTTACAATAACGCAAAGAGAGCTGCATCAGCAGATGCATCAGGAAAGAGACAAAAGAGTGATGTGTTTGGAACAAGTGGTCGCAGCCATGATCGCATTTTGTCCTTGGTCAAAAGGACTTGCTCGTGTGCCTTGTCCCACAAACATGTTGCAGTGTTCAGCTGTGAGTCCCCCTTCCAGAAACACCAGCCGTGACTTCTTGCAATAAGGTGCAAACAAAACCTGCTTTACCCAGTTCGAGCGCAAGAGCAAAGACCTGCTCAAGTTTCTCACAGAGTTTTGGTCTTTGAACAAAAATGAACAGGACCATTTGGTGGGAACCTTAGTCCAAGCTCCGTCCACCTGTCCTCTTTTTGCTTTTTCATTGGACGCAGTTGTTTGTAGATTGAAATTTGAAGTGCGCTGTGTGTGGCTAAGTTGACAAGCAGCTTCAATGGAAAGGGCCAGGTCGATGTTGACCACATGAGTGTTGCTGATTGCCATGTCAAGAGCCGTCCAAAGCTTACTGGTTGCAGCTATGTGATCAATTGAATTGCTCATGTTGAACCTATATGGGCTCAGATCTTTTTTTCAGGCAAGTGTTTGGTGACCATCCTGGGCATTGGAACAGAGAGATTGAAGAAGGCAGAAAACACTGTGCCGGATCTCCGGCACGGGAAGCAGGAGAGACCGACCTCCGCAGAGAGTGATTCTTGTCGGAGTTTCTTCCAATCTATGTACCGCTTCATACGACGAAAGCGCAAGAGAACAACTCATGGCCACAAACAATTTCAATATGATACTGATGACTCAAGTTTTTACGAGGCTGACGGAGAGGAAGAGCAAAACGATGATGCAGATTTGTTTGCGTGGCTCGACAAAGCCACGGATGGTCCTTTGCACAGCATTGCTCTCAACAGCAGCAATCTGGTCCAACGATTTCTTCCTCCCGGAAACCTGACAGAGTTGTATGATCACTACCAAGTGGTGCAATCAATGCTTGGAATTTCACCTGCTTCGTCATTTGGCTGTATTTGCCTAAGTTCAACTGTTCAACTGTATTGACCCCTGCAACTGCCGTGCAAGGTACAGCACATTTCGCCGTGTTTACCAGCAGGAATGGAAATCTGCACTGGGCTTCCGTGCAAAGACTATGCTGCTTGCCTTTGTGTACTGATTGCGCTTTGATTTGGACTGTGGCCTTTGAATTGCAAGCGGCTACTTACTTTCTAGTTCATTCCAGTGTACTTTTGTTCAGGTTCACTGTATGTGACATTTGCGAACAGTTCAAAGCTCAGCTGCACGATCCTGCAACACCATTGGCAGAAAAACTTGGATGTGTGAAATCCTACCGCAATCACTTGCGGTCTCAGTACACAGACCGAAGTCTGTTGTGGCAGCTTTGTGACCTTTCTTACGCAAGAGAGGGAGACCTGATGTGCATTTGGATAGGCGGAATGGAACAATCAAAGTTCCAAGTCCCAAGAAGTCGCGGATTGAAAACGGCCTCAGCAACGTTGCTTGGTTTTGATCCTGTTGCGAGATACATTTTCTGCTCTGACTGTGAAAGTGAAGGTTGTTGTAATGGTGAATGAATGTGAAGGATTCGACTGTGACTCAGGTCCAAGCTACAAAAGCCCCGGATGAAGCTGCACGGGGCATGGAACTTCGGGTATTCACTCGATCTGCACTGCATTGACGAAACCAGCAAACACGACGCCAGCTGTATAATAGAAATACTGGCTCAATCAATCCAGTATGCAACTTTGCCTAATATGACTTTCAGCCTTCCTGTCTTTGTTCATTGGTAATGTTCCTCTTAGCTTCTGGCCATTTTCTTGAAACATCCATTTAGATTTTAGTGCATTGATGGTTCACCCACCAACACACTTGCAACTGCATGTTGGTACACAGTGACGTGTTTGCACACTTTCCTTCAGCCGAGGCATTTGACAAATGTGACAGGACCGGAACTTGTCGGCCACGACACCTCGTTGTGGTGGCACCTTGGTTGAAATGTGATGTTGTGTGCAGTTTGATGCAACCCTGGTTGCTGAGAGTTGTGAACCGAATAGCTGAAGTGGCCCAAATATCTGAGGCCGACAACACTGTAAGGGAGGCCAAGAACAGGTTTGTCCTCTCGTGGATGCATCTTCAATGTCTCAGGGGCCGTTTCCGCACAGCGACTTTGGCAATGCCACGCAAAAGCCATTCCCACGACAGAATAGGCCACAGCTACATTACGATTGAGTTCGCGAGCATCAGTATGTCAAGTCACATTCAGCCACAAACAGTCAGATGTATACATGTTGTCAAACTCAACCACAACCTGTCATATGCGGCCTGTGCGTTTCATGTGTTCCTAGAAACCTGCACTGCAGATCAGCTGTGGGGATGCTTGAGCAGAAGACTGTCCAACTCTGACAGAATGTTGACCGATCAGGCCAGTTCATTACAGTTCATGACTTCATGAGTGTCAGGCTCCCAAAGGCATGATTTTTTTGATGAATGGCCATGGCAGGATATGCTGAGCATCTTGCGCAGTGAATGCTCGAAACCGGGCCTCAGAAACTGGGTCGGCAACAACACCGACATCAGAGTCCTCAAGCTGAACGTGCTTTGTCAAATTCAGTCTTGGACTCTGTTTTTTTTTCAAATTGCGCTTTGGGTTCCTTGGTCCAAGCTGTGCTTTGGGTTCTTTGCTCCAAGCTGTGCATGTTATCTTTGGATTGAATTCATTGAAAACAAGGTATATCGCCCATGGCGAGATGAAATGATGAAGATCGGAGTGGGGCTTAGTGGTGGGTTGTTGGAGGACGCAACGGCCAACCACTTCTTCATGTCTATGCAAGCGAAAGGCACAGTGCAAGAGTCTTTCAATGTATCGTTGATGCAGTTGATGCAAACATGAAGCATCATGATCTTCAATCTCTTTGCTGCCCTGCTAGACCTTCCTGATGCACTTCAGAATGCAGCCGATCGTGGCTCCAACCGGAATGCACCAAGCAGCCAGGACATTTTTTGCTTGGTGCAGAAGTACATTTGCGAAGAGGACCTTGGTCAGAGACCGCTGTTGGTTCTCACCAAAGCTGCTGCAGATCGAGTTGCTGATCTCCCTGAAGGAAAACACTCTCTTCGAAACGTATCTGCTGGTGTGAAAAAGGTGACTGGAGGAAACTCGACACGACTGTAGAACAATACTATGATCCATCATACACTCTAGCCTCACAGTACTTGCGGCGACTTTGCGAAGACTACTTCCATCAAACCTCCGAACCATGTGCACTACCCTGGCTGACAGTCAGGGATGAGAGAATAGTTCCAGAGCCAGTGCTCAATTTGCACAAGTGCATTCTTGACGCCTTGGCACCATCAGCGCCCCTAAGGGCTGCGTGGCAAAGACGACCATAGTGGTTTGTGGAAAAGTGCACTACTCAATGTTCATTATCGTTCAAATCCATGGTCAAGGCAAAATCATTTCACAATCATTGAGATTGCAATGGGCTC
>CAXAMN010022962.1:364087-375535 GCA_963970005.1 Durusdinium trenchii | reverse complement strand
CCCCCCCCTCGGATCGAGAAAGTCAATGTAGCCGCTGGCCCCGGGTCGATTGATTTTCAACAAATCAATGTAGCCCCTGGCCCCGGGTCGATTGATTTTCAAAGATTTTGAGCGACTGACCAGGAGGGATCATCTGGCCATGGATTTGGAGGACCGAGCTGATTTGTCATATGTCCATGAATCAGGCGTAAGGACGAGGTCGATTGATTTTTTCAAAATCCAGCATAAAAGTCAATGTAACCGTCGGGCACGGGTCGATTGATTTCTTCAGAACGTAGACATTGGGGATTGATTTCAATGTTCAGTTTCTGTTTTGAAATCAATCTTCAGACCCTACGTAGTGAAAGGATCAATGTAGCCGCCGGGCACAGGTCGATTGATTTTAAAACGAAATCATGTAAAAAAATCAATGTACCCCGTACAGGAACGTATGTTATTGTATGTGTGCTCAAGAGCTTCTTGGGCCCGAGCTGGTCCAGTTGCCTTGCAATCATGGCAATGAAGCCATGGATGGACCTGGTCAAGAAACATGAAAAGGTGGAGAGTGGGCCGCCTGCAAAGGTCCTGTGCACACCCTATGAGAAGCAACTCAAGAAGATGCCAGGCGATCTGACTGTGATGAAGGAGACTTCAGAAGATTACACAACTGAATGAACAGATTTGTTTAACAAGTTGTTTGATATGCGCAGATTCTTGAATGTGATGTGTAGTAATTTTGAAGCAGGAGCCCCTCGGTGTGCTGCAACTGCTGAAATCTGACACCGCAGTTTTTGAGGGAGCTTTGCGCCCAGGTGAGGCAGTCTTACATGCCCTTGGTGATAGGCACTCGGAGGTGGTGCAGAATAATGCGGCTGGACTTGAAGCGTGGTTCCAAGACTATGCCAAGATGCGGAATTCAAACGGACATCAAGTCATGTTCAAAGAGCTTCAAGGATTGGCGCCTTTGTCAAAACGCATTCCCAACGTCTTTTTGATCACATTGACCCTGTTTATGTTGCCTTTTTGCATTGAAATACCATTATCATACCACACAGAGATGTCTACAAACTATACAATACAAACTATACAACATACTGAATGGTTTCATGCATTCACATTGGCATCAATGGTGTCTTTCTGTGTGTACGTACGTACATATGTATGTATGTCTGGTATGGTATGGTATGGTATGGTATGGTATGGTATGGTTGTTTGCTTGTTTGTTTGCTCGCTTATTTTTGTTTGTTTGCCTGTGTGTTTGATTGTTTATTTACTTGGTTTGTTGTATGTTTGTGAGTATGTAGGTTTTAATGTTTGTATGCGTCTATGATTGCATGCGTGTGTCTTTGCAGGTATGCAGGTATGCATGTACGCATGTATGATTTGTTGCTTCTCATTGTCCCACGACTTCTTCCAAACAACTACATGTCAATGTGTTCTTTGCAAGGTAATCCATAGCCACATGGATGGTGATGTCATCAAGGTGCCCATCACCGCTTTGATGTGTCTCGGAGGCAATCCGAAAGTCGGTTGCTCTTGGTTGAACAATGTAACAATGTTGAGCATACGATGTGCTCTGTTCTTAAGCTCAGGCACAGCCTTCCAGATGACGGACTGCCAGTTCTGGAAGATTGGCTCACGGTCTTTGAAGGGATGCTGTTTTCAGGGGTGGAGTTGTCCAGAGAGCCGATCGATGTGACAGCAAGGGTCTTAAAGATGGATTGCGCATGCGTGACTGTAGTGAATTTGACATCGTAACTGTTTCGTTTGGCTGTTGGTGAGCCAAGGTGGATGCGCCTGCAGGACTGCTTGCTTTTTGCTTTCATCTTGCGCAAGCAGCCTCGTGCAAATGTTCATGTATCCCCAGTATCCAAAACATTGCACGAGAGACCATGTTTGGAGATCAAATTTTGGAGACAGGACAGTCAGCCGAGATAACGCCACTGAGCATCCGCATAGTCAAAGGGTACACCAAGGTTCAGTGCATCGCATTTGGCCTGTTGCTTGCAAGCGACAATGACATCACGCCTGAAAGCGAGAAGGTTCTGGAGCCTTTTGCGAACATCTTGGACAAGGGGTGGCTACTGCCAGTCCATGCGCCTTGGATTCATGATCTTACATATGAACTTGTGTGGCCTGATTGATTCTGGTATTATTGTGATGTGTTCAATAATTTGTGATTGTGATTGTCAATGAATGTGTAACCCCAAGAGGCATATTTGAGAATGATGTGATTGTGAATGTTGCTTTCACTTGTGATTTTCAATCTGGGCTTTCCTGAGGTCAGGATGAACATGGATGCTGTTGCATCCAGCTATACCAACATGATGCTGAGCTTTCGCGGCGGCGAGCGCCGGCCGCCGAATGTCCTTCAAATGTCATTACGGTTCTCCGCCATCATGGAAACTCGGTCCATGCAGGGCCTACATTCGAAGGATTGGTCGGCGGAAGACCGCCTTCGTAAGGTGGTCCAGGAGTTCCACTCTACGAATGGGATGCTGCAGAAATGGTTCCTGGACGAAGATAAGGTCCAGAGCATCCTGAACATGATTACAGCAACATCGGCGGGATCCAGGGAACTCATTGCCAACCATCTTCACAAATTCAAGTGGAGCCAATCCGCCCTCACATCGGAGCTTTTGAGGAAGCCGAGATGGCTTCTGAAAGCTGTGCCGCGTGGATGCCAGCCTCACTTCAAAGTCTTGCTCACAGTCACGGAGACTTCGCAGGAGATGTTCCTGGCCTTGTTCTTTCACCAGTTCCACCTCAAGACGCGAAAAGTCCGACCGAACCAGAGGCCGCGGCGCAGGCTGAGTGCGCAAGACTGGGACGCATACATCAATTTCGCCTGCATCTACGCACATGTCTTGAAAGAAGCTTCTCTCTTGGCAGACGCTCCGGATTTGGAAACCATCAAGAAGGCATTTCTGGACCTGTTTCTTGGCGCAAATTAATCTATAGAGTTCTATCCAATCACACTCAGACTCATCCAATCACAGGCAATTCGTAAATCACAGGTTTCAACAACTCAACACTTTGTCACATTCAGGTCTATCATGTGACCCTTTCAAAACCAACTGATGACTCACAGAATCATTTTGGGTACAGTTATTCCTTTTTGTATCTAACTGAATGTGTATGCAACATCAAACTATGGGTCGGAAACTACCGCCTGATTCAGAAACTATAGCAGATGTCGCGAGGAAGCAAAACATGATATATTATACACTCCACCCTGAATCTTGGTTTCTCAATCGTGGTTTCTCAATCGTAGTTCTGAATCAGAATATGTTCGGTAAACATGTACATAAACTGTGTACACTTGCTCTCATGTTCACTGCATTTTTGGGTAGTAAGGGGTAGTATGTGGTAAATATTTTCTAGGGTATATATATATACATACCAAGCGAACACAAACCCGACTCACAGTCAATTTTTAGCCTGGGTACTTATCGCTAGGGACTACTTCGAAGAGATTGAAGCCATCATCAAGGCAGAGCCGGCCGGATGGACTGTGAAAAACCTTTGCTTGTGGACTGAGATGGTGCAAAGGGAGACGCCGGCGACAGCAATGGGAGTTGCTGGGAGTTGCTGTTGATGAGAAGACTGTGGAGGAGAAAGAAGAGGAATTGGAAAATGCAGCCTTTGCATCACTTAAGGCAAAAATTGCGAACCTTGGCGTAGCTTTGTTTCTCATGACAGCTGTTGTTTTGATACTTTGTAGTGGTGGTTCATAACTCAATAACTCATGGTTTGGTGTTGTTCCATGTACCCTGACCAGGAAGGATGAATGCGCATGGACGGCTTTCAACGCAGCGAAGACCAAGCGAGCCAGCCTGGCGCATGTGGTTGAAGTTCAGCATGCAAAGGAGCAAAATGCTAAGGGGCTGGAGTTCCTTGATTTACTTGGCTCAAGATCTACTTGGTTCCTTCCACGCTTTTTTGGGGGGTGCTTTTGAAAACTTTTTGACTTTAGTGGAAAAGTTCGTTTGAAAACTCGTTTGACTGAGGCTTGTGGAAAAGTTCTGCGGCGCTAGTTGCATGATTCAACTGGTCCCAGACATCAACAACGCACCGTCATCCGAGAAGTTCTGCAGGAGGAGCGCTGCAGAATGGCAGGCCTGTTGAGTACTGTGTTGAGCTGCCACTGCATACTCAACAATTTGATTGTGTTTGTTCAAACATTGCCAAAGTGCAGTTCTTTCAAATGTTGCCAGATTGCGATGGATGATCTCCATTATGTGGCTGTGATTGATTTTACCAAGCTTGGCTGCATCGGGCAACAAGACATCAACCAACATGCACAGTGGATGTCGAACGTTCTCGCCAAGAACCCCCTCCGTACCTAAACTTCAATATCTTGGACGGGTTGCGTTCAAAATGTCAGCCACATTTGCTTTGACATTTGCCGCACATTGTCGCATTCAGCCACATTGTAAAACGTCAGCATCAGGTGCCATCGGTGTGGTCATTTGTCCACTTCTCACTGGCACTGCTGCTGGAGCATCACTACGGCAGGACCAAAGGACTGAATGATTTTGTTTGCTTCTTGCTTTGGCTGACTGTTTGTCAAGTGGTTCAAGGAAGTCCTTTGGTTGACTGCAGGCTGTCAAGTGGCGCAAGGAGGATCGAAGATAAGCTGTTGCAATACCAGCTGGCGCTCCGGCCGTTCCACTTGGCGATCAATTTGAGCAACCTCCATGGAAACTCAGAACAGCCTGCTTGCTATAGCTCGATGTTGGTCGTCCCAGATCACACATTGCCTTTGAAAGGAGTCAACTACAGACTCCCAAGGTCTGGTCACAGTGTCAGTGGCGGTTCTGAGTCGTCACCAGCAAAGCCAGGGAAAGAAGACATCAATGCGTAGCTCGAAACAAGTATCTAATCTGATTGGTTGTGGTTGATTTTGACTGGAGTCTTTACCTGATTAGTGTAGGAATCTGATCAACTCATGATTGCTCCTGACAGTTGTTTTGCGATGTTGGTTTCATGTGTCAATACTGAGGTTCGTGGCTTCACATGCCTGGCGCTACCAGAGCTTGCCTGACCCATTGCCGAGCCCACTCGCAGAGAACGAGTATGTTGCCCCAGTTACCAAAGGGCAGCTGACCTCGAATGACCAGCGCAAGAACTACACGGACCTCCAGGAGACCGCGCAATGGTTGTCAGGCGTCGACATTCCACTCAAGATGCTTGAAGCTTTGGGTGTTGGTGGTGTCAGTGCTGCCCTCAACTTGTCGACTTGTCATCTTGTCAAAATCGTCAATATCACAAAACAAATGCACAAAGCCAGCGACAACAACAACAACAACGACAACAACTGTGCTTTCATGCCCTGTGATCGGCCTCACCATGGACTTGGCGTGCCACAAGCTGGCATCAAAACTTTTGCGCAGCCACCTGCTGGAGGAATGGAAGAGGGACTCAGGTATGATCAAGGGTGCCAAGTATGTGCCAGATTCCCCAGGTCTCCCAGATACAGTGACTCCTCCAGACTTGCTTGTGCGCAAGGAAGTCGAGGGGAAGTTGACCATCCCCAGTGATGCGCGGCAGAAGTTTCTTGGTGACCCGCTGAGATCTGCAGAGTGGAAGAAACTGCTCAAGAGCTTTGAAAAGCTGCATGGAGCCGCATCAACACCACCTGCTGCTGCAGCACCTTCGACTCCCGCGACTGCTCCTGCAACTCCCGCTGGTTCCCCTGCCACGGATGCAAGTCCTTGGAAGCACATCTTTGAAGGTGAGCCTCGCACTCTTACAGATTTGGTGGCCAAGTACGGTGAACCGTCATCGACCATCAGTGCTCCGGGAAGCAGTGGATTTGTGATCAAAGTGGTTGAAGGGCCCAAGTTCTTCCTTTGTGCTCCAGTCGCTGGAACATTTGATTGCAATGAGGGCCCGGTTCTGTCACATGGAGCAGGCTCCTGGCTCCTTGACACCAAAGCTGAGAAGATGCTGCAAGACAGCCCTGACAAGGCTTATGTTGCAAAGTTTGAGTCCGACCAGCACCTGTGCATTCTGGAGGCAGGGGGTCATTTGATGTATGAACAATGACTGTTCGATGGGGTTGGGAGTGATGTTGTTGCAAATGCCTTGACTTTGACTTTTCTTCTGCTTTACTTTGACTTACTTTGCCTGTACTTTTACTTGCTTTACTTCTACTTCGACTTTACTTTTACTTTGATTTGACAGGAAGAGGATGGGTCAGACAGCTCCTTGAAGACTCTCCGTGAATGCCTCCAAGCTGTGGAGGCATCTGGCCTGGTCGACTTTGAGTTGGGCGGCCATACAGCCCAGCATCCATCAGATGTATTGCGCGGCGATGCAGACGACCAGTAGCTAGGATTCATTAAATTATCAAGGGAATGTCGATTGCTCACAGTGTGTCAGCTAGGTTTTAAGTTATCAAGGAAATGTCGATTGTTCACTGTGTGTGTTTACTGCCTTGAACAAATCCAAGGTTCAACATTTCTCCCAAAGACGGTTCCTTCATGTGTTGGAAAGCCAACTCAGTGCAGCTGAAGAGCTTGAAGCATTCCAATGCAGCAAGCTTCGTTTCCGCTCAGAGCTTGAGAGAGAGCCCAGCCCTGAAGTTGGCATTTTGGAAGCAGCTTATACAATGTTTGTTTAGATACGAATCTGATGCGACAGGGGCTGACTGCCAGTAAATATGTGTTCTGATACAAGGCATGGAGGCTTCGCATCTACAAGAACGAGTCTATGGTTGCCCCAGCGAAGCCTTTGTGGTTCCTCGTGGAAGGCCTGAGCTTGGACAAGAATGGAGTTCAGCGAATCGTGTGAGTTTTTACAGCTTAGTGTGTGCAAAGGTGACTTTGCATTTCAGTGGCTTGAAACATATGAAACATGGTCTCTAGAAGAATTGAAAGTCCTGTTTCGTAGTTCATAGTCGCACTATGATGATTGTTGTTGCCCACTGAACACGCTTGTAGGTTTTGATTTGATCTGTTGAGGTCAACTGTCAGGGTACTAGGGACAAACGTTGTCCAGCCAACAGGTCCAGCTCAGATCACGATGAAGAAAATATCTGTGCCGTTACATTCTCACAACCTTTGCTCAATCTCAACTATTTGATGTTTATGTTACTTTGTCAGAACCACTTTCAGTCACATTCAATCGTTTGATTCAAAATCCGTCTTTGAGCTTTTTCGAAGCCATCACAACCATTATCTTTCATAACCTGTTTCTGTGTGCTGTTGGTCAGTCTTGTGGATCAAAGCCTTGCGAACACATCCTTGTCGGCTACATCTTTGAGCTTCTGTGGAAATGACCCACGTGATTGATTCCGATGAGGATATTGAGTTCAGTGGTGGCAATGCGCCGCAGCAGTCAAGCTTTGCGAACATATCCCATGGTGTCCTACCTGTTCCAACGACAATGCAGGTGTCTATGGCCAGGCCAGTTGTGACCATGCCAGAAACTGCGTATCCAAGGACTCCTCCAGAATCTGTGTTTTCTGCCTCCATGCTCGCCTAGCTCCCTGGGAATCGCAAGTTGAAGCGAAAGAGTGCCTTTGACTTTGGAGCTTTCGCGAAGCGTCCTTCTCAGAGTCCACTCAATGATTCACAGGTGCCAGATGGAGCTTCCCAGAAGTGTCCTTCTCAGACCCCGCTCAATGATTCGCAGGTGCCAAATGGAGCTTCTCCGAAAGGTCCTTCTCAGAGCCCAAACAATGATTCGCAGCTACCAAATTGCTATTTTGATGATGCGAAAACACTTATCTTGGGGGACGAAACTCCTAGCCAGGACGACATTGACGAGAACATCACTTCAACAGGTGCTCCAACTGGTGGTGATGGTGCCAAAAAGGAGGCTGATGAGATCGAGAACAAGAAGGATGTCCAGGTTGTCAAGAATGATGCTGAGGATGACAAGAAGGGTGTTGAGCCTGAGGTTGATGACAAGAAGGTTGCGTTTGACAAAGAGGAGGACTTGCTGCGGGATCCACGTTTCAAGAAAGGGTCACGACTGGCGGATTTCAGTCCGCAGGGGCAGGCGCAACTCAAGGAGGTGCGACGCCTGCGGGCAATAGAGAACTCCAACATTTGGCACAACAAGTTTCAATCGAAGGGAGTGCCGAAGAACCCTGCAGAACCACCACCTGTTGCCGCTGCCCCTGAAGCTGCTGCTGAAGAGTCGAGTTCTTCCAGTTCCAGACCTCTCACCCTGAAAGATGCTCGTGTCCCTTGACAGCATTCATCAATGAGTCAGTCCATTCATGCCACCTGTGTGCGCCTACTACACTGCCTGTTCCTCTTATGTTACATATGTTTGTCAATGTCGTGTGTTTCACAGCAGCAGCTCAGGAGAAGTTTATCGGCGATTTCTTTAAGGAGCACAAGAACAACTCTGAGTGGACGCAGCAGCAAAAGTTCAAGATGGCAAACGCGGCTTGGATGGAAAGTGATCTTAGGTCCAGGATCATGCTGGCCAGAAAAGGCCATGGCTCAATCGGAGCTGATTGATGCGTTTGGTAGCATTTTGGGTAGCCACCTCATTTTGGGTAGCATTGATGCGTTACAAACCAGGGGCATTGGTGGCAACTTTGGGGAAAAAATGCAACATTCCGAAGTTTTGTGATTGTGATTGTGATTTACTGCATTTGTTTTGCATTCCAATTAGTCCTTGCACTCTCAGCGCTGGACCTGCATTTGGGCAGCATTTTGTTTGACCTGCTGAATATTTCCATTGTGTGATAGTGGTAGTAGCACTAGTAGTAATAGCAGTATTAGTTGTTGTAATAGCAGGTAGTAGTAGTAGAATGATGTGTTCATAGATTGAACATCTAGTGGCGGTTGTTTGTAACTACTTACCCATTCTAGATACTCCAACTCTAGAGCTCAAAATCATCTGCAGATTCGATAAACTTCCCTGTTCACAATGCTTTGCAAACATTTGCAACCTTCACACTTACACCTCTATCACCAACAGAGTGATCACAGTCAAAATCAAGTGATCACAGTCAAAATCGACGCACACATTTGCAACCTTCACACTTACACCTCTATCACCGTCAGAGTGATCACAGTCAAAATCAAATGATCACAGTCAAAATCGACTACGACGACTACTACTACTTTTTTACAACTATTACTACCACCAGTAGTATGAACCACCACTACTAGTAACACTAGTAGTTTTAGTTATGTTATTTTCCACACCATCCTTTCTTACATCATTATCTAGTACGAACAATCTTCCCTTTTCAGGCAGTGAACGCTGCTGGTACTCCAACGATATGTGATGAGCCGCCATTTGTTGGAAAATTGATGAACTGCTTGCTTTGGCGCTATTTGCTTCATGGTCTTCACCTAAATGAGTAGAGACATGATGAACTCTTGATGGATGAAGAACTCTTGATGGATGGATGAACTTTTGATGGACCAAGTTTCCAGCCTCACTGTACAGTTTGTTTTTTTTTCGTGTGTGCACTGGCTGCCGCTTTGCGCTGGGCAGATTTCCTCCAGGAGTTGAATGACTTCACTCGAACTGGCAAAGCGCAACGCATGGTGAACTTGATAGTGTTGATGAGCTCTGGCAGGGTTTGCGTGAAATTTTCAATTAGTTTGTTTGGCGAGTTTTCAATTAGGATTCGTGTTGCCCCTGTGGTAGGTGGTTTTGGTAGTTGAAATGTTAAATGCTGAGGAAGGACACCTTCTCAAACGACCAGATCACTGACCTTCACGAGCACTATCACAGAGTGGCCGATCTTCAAGCTGCCTACCCAGGATCTTTTCACATCAAGGTGATCATCAACGAGTGCATGGAGGACATCTTGCACATCCGCTCCAACACTCGCAACTTGGTGAGGTTTAAAACGGGGTGGTTCCGTTTTGTAATTTTGAATCCGTCATGAGGGGTGAGATTGAATCTGTCGTTGACCCACAATCTTCAGGAAAGCTTGCAGATTTGGTGGAAGCAGCTCTTCACCATTTTAGGCATCATCCTGATGCTTTGGCCATGGGAAGGCTGCTCCTGAAAGCCTTCCGTGCCTTCACCTTTTGCGGCGACCAAGATCACAGATCGGCCATCGGAAATTTGAGGCCGTTCATTTTGGAGCGGCTTAATACCCTTCAGCAGCCCGTCCAGCTGTATAGAAATCACTGGTGGCTGTCAAATGAAAGTGGCTGGTATGATTTTGTGTGCTGAATGTGGCTTCAGTAACCTAAGATCTGTCCCTCCAACAACTAACCAAAGATCTGTCCCTCCAACAAGGCCAAAGTTTTAGTGTTAGATACGTTTATAAAATTGTTTTCATGGGTGCAACTCTATTGGTTTAATGTCCTTTCATTAATAGGGCCAATGATTCCGGTGTCAATGACCCCTCATCCATCGAAAGCACCTAAGTTTCACTTGTTTTCATGGGGTTTTGATGTGCTTCAATGCTTTTGCCAAAAGTCAAAAGCCAATGTAAAGTCGGGGAGCCATTCCGTGGACCAAGGCATTGGATCGAGTCTACTACTCTGTTCTCAAGTCTAGCTCACTCCTAGTAAACCAATGGTTGGTTAGTGAAGCCCAGACCTGGAATAGCTTGCGATGAAGATTGCAGGCCGCTTGAATGTCTCCATCAACTGGCGTCCACAGATCCTGGCGTTGACAGAATGGTCAGGTGGTCATTGTTGGCGCTGACGCGCCCAATGGTCTTGCTGGAATAATCTCCGACGCAAGGCGTGTCGGGGTCTTGGCCTACATGGCGTTCTGCTTCGGTTTCCCAGGATCGCAGAATTTTCCCAAAAGGGGAGTTAATGTGAATCTGATCTGGTGGAAAAAAGGATGCACTTGTGAGCACCACAAACTTAAAGGTTGACAGACGCTCACACACTTTTGCGAAAACAAACCCCAGAAACGTTGACAGACACTCACACGCTTTTGCGAAAACAAAGACAGACACCCTGACACGCTTTTGTGGAAACAAACTGGCACTCAGTGTCGATTTGCTTGCTGTGTTTATAGAACCGCAGTGTACATGGCGTGGAGTATACATGTACAAGCGTGACATACACAAACCTTAAGTCTTTGTTCAGTCATGGAAAGCTCACACACTAAATACAGCACAGTAAAGCGCCCAAATTCATCACATTCATCACATTCTCATTCCTTGGACTCGATCACATTCTCATTCCTCACACTCGACGCAAACGCAAGTGATGCGCTTCTGATGCAAAGGGGTGTGATGACACTCTTGCGTGACACTCTTGGGCAGGGACCAATTTAAAGATTGTGAATGTGAAGTTGAATGAATGATGAATGTGATACTGTAGGTGCCATGAGTGTGATGATTGTGAATGTGATGAATTTGATGAATGAAATGATTTTGAAATTAGAGATAGTAACACTATGTTATTTTCAGTGTGTTTGTATAGACTGCCAGCCAATCATACATGTGGTGGGAGGTAGGGCGGGTGTGTTGTATAGACTGCCAGCCAATCATACATGTGGTGGGAGTTAGGGTGG
>CAXAMN010022962.1:338036-364077 GCA_963970005.1 Durusdinium trenchii | reverse complement strand
TGGGTGTGTTTGTATAGACTGCCAGCCAATCATACATGTGGTGGGAGGTAGGCTGGGTGGGAGCAGCAAAGCTACATTTTATGAACTTTAGCGCAAACTGCCAGCCAATCATACATGTGGTGGGATTTAGGGTGGGTGTGTTTGTATAGACTGCCAGCCAATCATACATGTGGTGGGAGGTGGGGGTGGGTGTGTTTTGTATAAACTGCCAGCCAATCATACATGTGGTGGGAGGGTGGGTGGGAGCAGCAAATCTGCAACCCAGTTAGCATGAATTAAGACCCAGATGCCACGAATGTTACATAGGACTTGATGAAGAATGACCTGGCACACCATCATGTCTCCCCACGAGTCTGAGATCAGCTGTCGGATCTCGTGAGGCTGGAATGCGTCCGTCTCGAGGATGGGTGGCGCCACGCTCGCGGCTCAAACCCTCAGGCATACTGCGCGCGATGGCCCACTTGCAATCAGGTCCATTGCTGTGGCTCTCATGTGCTCTATGCTTACCGCGAAGACAGCCTGGACATGTCCATGACTCTGGCTCGACTTCTGGAAACTTGCAATCGTCTCCACGAGTGTGTCTGGTGTCGGTCTTCCTAAGATGGCCCCTACAACCAGGACATTTATACTCTACTTCAACTACTTCATCTGATGCTTCTGCTCTACTGGATGAAACAGTGGGATAGGCCTGACGTCCACTCCTGTGTTGCGATTCATGCATCTGGACTACACACTCCACAACCCCGGCAGCAATTCTTTCACAAAGTTCAACTGGCCACACCTGCATATCGCTGCTGCGAACTGTTGGATGACCGTCATTGGACCAGCTACCAATGTGAGCATGAGGATGCTTGCCCGGGCATCGAAGGTCTTGCAAATGCACGAGGAGTGATGGATGTGAGGCTCTACATTCAGTGGTTTTGCGAACATGCCGATATGGAGGCCTTTTCATCTTTAATCCTACCATGCATTGATCAAACACCACACGAAAGCAATGAGGCTCTAGCTGACGATATTCGTCTTCAAGAAACAACTCGCTCCCTTGTGGCTGTTCCACCAAGTAGTGGCAGCCATTTGCCACTTGCTTCAAAGCCACCTGACCACTCAACTTGCCCAAAGCAACACTTGTGGTACGGCTACGGAGCCATGCTTCAGGATTGATCTTACGATTGAGGTGACGCATGGTGGAGCCAAAATGGCAACTTTCGGCTTATTACGCTCTATGTAGGCAAACAAATAGGTGACGTCTGGCGCTTGCTGCAGATCGACGCCACATAGCATCTCGAAATTCAAGCCAGTGGTCATATTGTGATGCTTTGCAAGAATGAGGATGGTTGTACCTGACCCTCCAAAGAGCTCAATGCAATCAATTCCACCTACGGTTGGTTGTCGAGAACGAAAGTGAAATGCTTCGGCAATTGGAACTACGCCGTACTGCGTCCAAAACACTGGAAGTGACTCGACATGGGAACTGAAACAATGTGCTCTAGAGTTACAAAACATCTGACTCAAGGCATCGAAAAGCTCATGTTCACCGGTGAAGTGCTCACTCTCTCTTGGCTCAGTTGTTGACTCCGGAAGAAAGGCGTATTCAGACTGCTGAGATTTTCTACGCAGTCATCAGCATGCTGCTCTACCACTTTAGGTCTGGGTTTAGGAACATGACCTTCAGCCTTCTTTTGTTTCTGTCGCAAGGCACTCTCCGTCGGAAAGGAAGACTGAACACCTGACGGTTTATTGACACAACCGGTGATTTGGAACGAAGTCGTTCCCGTCCAAAGAAAAGGCAACTGCTGTGATGGTGTATTTCTCCAATCATCATCTAAAGTGACTGGACCTCTGAGCTGTGCTCCTGGCACGTCTTGGCCCTGCACACGTGTCTGTCTAGCTGAACTCAGCAACACAACGTCGACCGGACTGTCGACAGAGCTGGGACTAAACAGGTGTGCACGAGGTTCAACATGCACACGCACGAGCAGCGATTGTCCGCTGCGAAGCCAGAAATCAACACCTTGGTTTTGGAGAAAAGGCTTGGTCACTGTTTGGTCTTGTGATGCTACTGGATTTGGAGGACTACAGGGTAACACAATCTCGTTGTTTCCGCAATGGCTAGAGGCTTCTGGTAATGCAGGACCTGCATGCAAGCTCGAAAAGCGAACCGATTTCTTAACACCCTTTTCATCGTAATTCAACTGGTCCTGATTCAACTCAGGTTGTCCTTTGGCGATCGTCTGCTGTGAGTGCGGCCCTCTTGCGCTTGACACCGCCATCGCCTGCAACAAGGCTTGCGTTAACGCACCCAAAACATGACACTGCTTTTGGTGTGCATGGGCAATGTCTTTTTGGTGAAGATGTTCTTCATGAGAACCACACTGACACTGGTCCCTACTAGGAAAAGGAAAGTTGGTCAACAGTTTGATCTTGGAACAACATGGTTGGTTGGCATGAGGCTCATAGTTACACCATTGGTGAAGAGACATGTGCAAATCATCAAACACTTCACGCATTGCTCGAAGGTTCCATGCCTGACTCCTATCGTTAGCCCCAACTACTACAAAACGACCCTTTGTCCGCTGCTGCTGGATGAGGCGGACCAGGTGTTCTGAACGAAGGGCATCATGTCGGTTTCCCGAACCTGAGAAGGGTCCTGCAAGGCGAATCCACAACAAAGCTGGTTTCTGGAACTCCAGCTCGGTCAGCAAGTCCTGGCACTGTTTTCTACTATGCAAATCATGGTGGAAATGCACGGTACGGAAGTGAAGATCTTGCAGAAGACGTTGACGGATTCCTGCCTTGTCAGAAAAAACCCAAGCCGTCTCCGCTTGACTCTCACTCAAGTCATGCTTCACATGTGACTCGGATGCTTTCATACTTGGCACATGGGTCTCGAAGCTGTGTTCATTCTCATCGGCAGTGTGACCAGCTTCAACGTCCACACTGCCCTCAGTATGCCGCCGGGGTCAGTTCGAAGAGCTCGTTGCTCCACCTGGCTTGCGAGACGGTGGAGACTGTGAGCGGTCATGACGAACTGACATGTTGAACTGCAATTCTGACTGTCGTGAACGACTGGAAGGATCCGTGGGTGATGGATGCACAGGAAGCACCCAATGTCCACTGTCGGTCAATTCCAGCTCATACACTTTGCTGCCTGGTGACAAACGCAGCTCCATGCCGCCCGGACCAGGAATCACCAGACGGCCATTGCCGCAATCAATCAGCGACTGCATTCTCCGAAGAGTGCGATTGCCAAGCAATGGAGGCAACATGCTTTGATCGATCATGGGAGCAGTATAGGATGCGGGAGTTGCATCACCGGCTGCATCGATCACATTCATGCTGATGCGCGCCGAAATGTCTGCTACATGAGCTTGCTTATACACACCCTCAACCGGCAGACTCTTATCCATTTGGCGCTCTTGCAGTTTCGAAGCCAGCTCTTGGCACATCTGACGAGCTGTCACGGAACCAATGAGGTTGTCACGAGCACCTGGGTCAATCAGGAGACCTACCGTTCCATCCTTGCGACGAGTGCGCAAATGGTATGCTGCTCCTATCTGTGGCTGAGTCTGACGATCACATGTCGCTCCATCCTCGACTTCCCACCAGGGAAATGAGGCTGCATCTTCGGCCCGTCCTGAGTGCGGAAATGCTGCTCGACGTGTTGGCTCACTGACTGTGGATGATGCAGAACCGGAGCGAAAGGGATTATACCCGGAATCCAGTGGATTGAACCCCGTGGAACGTGGCACTTGCACCTGCTCCTCATGACCTGCCATGGACATAATGCGCAATGTCGGCGGTGCGTGCATCGAACCGGCTTGAGGGGGCTGAGGCTGTTCAAAGCCCATCATGATGGTCATGAGGCCCTGTTGGTTTCGTGCACGCAGTGCCTCGTCCTCTTCGCGGGACATATGTTTAATAGACCCGGACTTCTCGAACTCTGCTTGGCGTGACCGACGAATGGTGCTTCTGATGGCGGTGGAAATTGCGGCTCACGAGCACCTTCCAGCAGCGGCGTCACTTCGGCCGCAGTGTGCAACGATTCTGCACGTGGAGGATGACCAGGCTCCCGCGTGGGAGCCGCTGGAATATGCTTCCTGGACTGGACGATGGCGCAGCCGACTCTGCGCGAACAACTTCTTCGACCTCGACTTGGTTTGCATGACGCTTTCGGTGGCCACTGGAGACGACACTGCCCGTCTGAGAAACACTTCTGAGGTTTTCGAACTCGGCACCAAAGAAATGAACACCAGGGAGGACTCCAGACGACATATACCTGACGGACCACCCCACGCAACCGACCGACCAGACCAAAGTGCTAACTGGTTAGACGAAGGCTGACCTGCATTTGGTGCGGGGGAAAGGGATGCAGCACTGGAATACGAATTCCCCTTACCTCCCTCAGCACGTTGTGGACAGCGACGCCACAAATGCTCATCCGATTGGCAGATGTTACAACGCATGATCTGTCCTGACTTGTCTTTGGGGTTCTTCTTCACACCTAAATAACCTTTATTGCCTCCTTGTGAACCACCTTTTCCACCTGCAAAAGCACCTGGCGGCAGGAATGCTGCATATCCACCTCCCTTGTGACCTTTGCGCGAACCTTTGCCGAAACGACGATAGCGACGTGGATAGCGACCGCTGACACGACGCCACTGCTTGCGGGCGTATGCATAATCTTGGTACACTTCTGTTGGATCGAGTCCATCCACATCAATCGAACCTGCACCATCATCTGAGCTGGTGTCTGTGCTTCCAGTCTCTTGGAAATATGCAGTACCACATGTGGGACATACATCCGACTCTGCATGATAGGCTGAACTCGGCTGCCAATCCTGCCAGATATCACCCCCGGTTGGTGGGCCGACCGATGGTGTTGCGCTCGGCCGTGCGCCGAGCCATGGATCTGACGGCATTGGGCCACCTGACGCCAAAACCGAACCAGCTTCCGGAACGAAGGTGGGAAAGAACTGCTCACCTCCGGTGGGTGTTGCACCTGAAAAGAAGTTGCCGCTATCACCTGTTGCACCTTGGTGATGTGAACCTGACAAACGACCTTCTCTCAAGTGAAAAACACGACGAATTCTCTCCATCAAACCACCTAGCTCGAACTCTTGAGCCGGCAATTGGCCGCCGAGAGGCGCTAAGAGACGATCCCATGTTTCAGCATTGAGCTGCAAGGACTGCGTGAGGAGCCATGCCAGGCCCGTCCAATTGATTCCAAAGCCGGCTCGAACATGGGCCCGATTCCTGAGAATGTCGAACCGTACCAGGGTAGAATCTATGGATTCTCCAGGCATGCGACGAAACGACAAAAACTCTGCGATGCTCTTGGTAACATTTTCTGCTTCCAACGGCGCATAGCGTCGGCCAAGCACAGTGACCAGAAGCATCAGGCCGGTGAGCTGCTGTCCTGTCATGGGATCTATATCTCCATGTTGCAAGTGGTGTGGAGTGAGCTCATTACAAGCTCCTTCGCTGACCGCTGACCCTTGGACTTGGAGCGCCGCAATAGGCCCATGTCGAACGGCCTCCAGGTCACTGGCGCTGGCCCAAGGGACCAGATCGCTGATCCATGCTCTCAAACTATAGATGTGGTTTCGTTCTATGCTCCAACTGGGGGGCACTTTCAACGTTGCGGTGCCTACAAAAGGAGGACCCGCGTCCGATTGATGGACATGCTGTCGTGGCTGTCCGTGCTGTGAGGGATGTGGTCTATATGGACCTTGCTGCATGAAGCAAACAATGGAAATCATGACTATGGGAGGCATGCTCACGAGGAGAAAAAAACCGAAGCGACGTACTGGCGCCGACTTTGTGAACCACACTCGACTGGCTTGCGCAAATGCAGCACCTGGATGTGCTGTCGTCGTCTGATGCTTTTCATCCAGTCGTCTGTTCTGGCGTTTCTCACCACTTGCAGCTTCCAATGAATCCCGAACAAATGTCAATGTCTGTTCACTAAGCTCATGCAACAATCCATGCGACTGTTTGTCTACTGGTTGAATATAGGAATCATCATTGTAAGCAACAAAAAATCCACTTCCATTCGCCAAGCTTACGCGCAAACGACCGTCCGCGTCCGCAAGAACATCAGCGGTGAAAGTCATCTGGAATCTTTGCTGCTGTTGTGCACTCGTGGTTGTTGTCACTTCAACGACTGCAACCTGATCATTGTGCTCATGAATGTCATGGGGCAACAACGCACTGCTATTGTCCTGTCCATGCTCCGACTCCATGCGCATTCCGGTGGGCATCGGTGAAGTGCCGTCTGTCGTAAGAACCAGCAACGTAAAGACACCAACGCTGGAAAGAAGGCAGAGCAATGTCAAGACAAGCGTCCGTGCAATGCAACCACAACGCCCTGGAGCTTCCATGGGCTCCGCTACCAAGTTCAAATCTGAAGCTTGGTAGCGGGCCCTCCCAAATCTGCCGACGTCCAAAACAACAGGCCTCTCCGCAGCGTGCAAACCTTTTCTCGTAACAGCTGAAGTGCGATGCATAGGCCTGATGGCCAAGGACTCAGAACATGGCAAGGAAGGGCTACTCTATACAAAGATCTACAATGACTACCTCGAGGCTTGCGAAATGTGGCATCGGCATGCATTGGTGAAAGCTCTGATGTCCGCCGTGAGGAAATGCTCGTACCTGAGGAAATGCTCAACTGTCAACACCTTTCAACTCCTCCAACCTAAAAGCAATGGCCTCAACCGAATAGCAATGGCCTCCAACCTGGTAGCGATGGCCTCCGAACACAAAAATGTACAAAATACTAAGTGGATATCTAAGTGGCCAGTTGAAAATGTGTCTTCCAAGCTGCATCGTGCAAACACTGTTTTTGGAAGTGCAAATGTTTACCCAACTTAGTTATTGAGGTTGTCCAGCTTTTTCACCGGACCAACCCTACTGACCCTACTGCTGTCCAGAAACTGGTGCGAAAACTCCACTTTCAAGGGAACCAATAACATTTCTTTCTTGACCTGTAAGGTTCAGGATGCCTGTGATGAGCTTGGTCTCAAGATTGACTCCGACATCGACGACCTCTATCTTTCCTTTGAGGGTTCAAATAGGTGTTACTTCCTAAGCGTAGGAGCCAACAGATCGCATGCTAAGCCTGTTACTGAGGAACCAATGCCAGTAGGGAAGGATGCCACAACCAGTACCGAAGGCCTCTTTGATGTTGTGTGAATTTGAAGTAACCCCGGGCAAGTTTCTGACGTATCAATAACTGCTGGGTGAACATTAACAAATTACGTTTGTTTGACGTTTGGCCCCAATTATGATGGACGGATTCCTTCTGTGTCGCACAACCAATGAGTCCAGTCGAGGCCGCACTTGATTGAAAAGTGATGAAAAGTGCAATGGTTTGCATCAGCAACTTTGTAAGCCAATTCAAAAGAAGTGGGTACAAGTTTTTGATGCACTTGAAAGTCAAACGAACATCTCAATTAGTTTTACTTTGAAAATCTTTTACTCACTGGAGTGCAAATTCCTGCTTTTTTGCAGAGAAATTCTGGCAGGCGACAACTACATTTGCCGTTTTGGATGACAACCACCGACTGACCACAAGGGCCAAGTGAATCATTGGGTGTCGTGGTCATACACTGTTGAATTGTTTTTGATGCAAGTTTTGTCCCTTGTTCAAGGCTCCGTCCACCGGTGTACTCTTCTAATTATATACCGACTGTGCAGTGACTGCAAAACGGTTGTTGCCCAAATATATATATAAATATTATATATAATATATATATGTCACTTCACTCCCTCACGCATACCCCTATTTCTTTCGTGGTTGCGCAAACCAAGTTTACGTGAGACGACCTGCTGACTGCTCATTCAGCCAGCAGTCACAAACCGACTCCGGTCACCTCCCATCTGGACACCTTTTGCGTGCCCAGACTCATGACCGCAGTCTCGCTTGACCTTCCCCCCACTTTAGCAGTTAAGCGAGGACCGCATTCCCCCACTCTAACACCCAACACCGACGTGAGGAGAAGTCGACGACGAGAACGTCCCCTGCCTGTCACCAAGGATCTTGCCACCTCAACTGTCCCTTCTTTGTCTTCACCGAACCTTTGTCAGCCTTCATGGATGCTTGCTTGGCCTCCTTAGAAGTCTTGTAGAGCTTCAACTCCTCATCCAATCGGCCTGCTTTGTCCAGGAGGTCGCTCATGACCAGGAACTCCAACTCCTCGAACTTCACATCTATTCTGTTCCTCCCGTCAAAGTCGTCGAATCGTTGGTTTGTGAGATCGTCGGCTTCTTGGTTTTGCCAACGAGGAACCCATTGCAGATCTAAATCTATGCCCCGTCGATCCAGCTGGACTGCCAGCTCCATAGCAATAATGCTCAAGGGGTACCGGCTGCTGCCATACTTTCGAAGGACGTGCGTGTTGCCCAAATTGTCGGTGAGGGCGCTGAGAGTCACCACTGAATCTCCTTCGGTCCACTCGGCCTTCGGCGAGAAGACCATGACTGCCGCCAAGACCCCAATCAGCTCCAAGCTCGCGATGGATCTGAAAGGGTCACCTTTGAGATAGGCCCAGGGTGCACAGTCTTCCTCGTAAGCTGAAAAGAGAACCACCGAGCTTCCTTCTGGCACACCTTCTTCCAGGTCTCCCAGCCTCCTATCACGATTTCTTCTCCCGCAGCCTTCGCATCCACCCTGAAGATGTCGTTGGGTGAGTTCAACAGCGGCTCCAAGCCTCTCGTCGGCTTTCTGGCGACCTCCCCCTTTACGAACTCCAGCAGGACGACCACGGCGTCAGGAAATTTCGCGAAAGTGCCACCAGCCAACGTCGATGCCCACGAGAACAAGGGTGCCAGAAAGGGTCGTACATGACGTAGTGCTCCTGCTACGAAGGAGAGCCGGCCCAAGACCGACTTGAGCTCGCGCCCCACGACCCCTCCTTGTTTCAGTTTCTCATCGACCCACTTCATGATCCACTTCTGCTTGGATTCGTTGATGCCCCTCTCGAAAGTCGCCACGTTCAGGTAGTACCCGATCCAGTTTACTTCCGTGCCACCCTTGACTTTGGCCCAAGTGATGGGAATCTCCAGCAATTCAAACAAGAAGAGCCACATCAGGATCTTCCTCCAAAACTTGGTTCCCGTGGCAGTCAACCACCCATCATCCGCGTAGATGAGGTGCAGCACACCCATGTAGCGACCCATGATGCGGTGACAGGATCTGACCGCCACCCCAATCACGCGACCAAACCAATAGGCTGCACTTGCGATGCCGAAGGTGCCTCGCGTGTGAACGTAGATGTCACCAGTCTTCTCGCCCGGAAGCCTAAACGCCTGCAGGCCCCAATCGTCCTCTCTGACCGGCACCAGCTTGTGTGCTCGAGCTATGTCGTAGAGCACCGAGAAGCGGACGACCTCATGCCTATCGCGCTTCTCCTCATTCACCTGTCTGAGCACTGCTGCCGCGTCATCGATCAGCGGGAACCTCATGCGGTCTCGAACTCTGATCCTCCGGTTGACATCGACACTGTAGCTTCCATCGTGGATCAACCGGACACGGGTGGTGCCCAGCTCTTTCGGCACTGCTCCCAGGGCAGCCACCGCCAACCTGCCGCCAAACCTCTTCTTCGCTTCCTCCTCCGAGAGCTTCAGGATCGTGCCCTTCTCCACCTCCTCTCGGACTTGTCTAACAATGTCCTCTGCATTCTCCTCGGCCGACGTGTAGTTGTCCGCCAAGATATCCTGAAATTCTTCATCTGTTGGGTCAACCGTCCACTTCTGCTTCTCCTCGTAGACCAGCGGGTTTCGGGGCATCTCTTCGTCCACTCCAAGACTGACCCCTTTCTCGGCCACCGTGCCCAGGAAGTCCGAGTCTTCGTCTTCGAGAGCTGCAGCGACCGCCCTCAGCCTCCTGAAGTTGATCTCTGTGCGCCGATCTCCCTCTTGCCGCTCTGGCTCCAAGCCTCTCTCCTTCAACCACAAGTCGAGCCTCTCTCTAAACCCGAAGATCTCGCCCCCAAAGGGGGTGCCCCCGAGCTTGCCCGCGGCCATAGTCCAGAAAAGCTTCTTCACCGTCTCCTCGCCCTCAAGCTCCACCCAATCATCGAAGGCCTTCAAGCACCATCTTGCCAGCAGTTTCCCTCGTTCTGTGGATGGCGCCGTCCTTCTGCCTACCGGCCACCTGCCGGGCGAGCAGAGGCCTGCCCCGTCATGGATGGATCTGAGTTCACCCTTGTACTTCGCTTGCAGCGGTGGCCCAATGCCAGGTCTTGACGAGGTCTTCCTTGCATCTGGTTCTGCTTCTGCTGCTCTGGCCACCTTCTTCACTGACTCTTCGGGTTGCAAAGTAGTCAAAGTCAAAGTCTTCCTCTTCTCTCCTCCCCCCCTCTTTAGCTGAAGAGGGAGCTTTGCTGGGGTGTTCCAGGCTGTGGAGGATTGCGACAGCGATGGCTTGATCCATCTTCTCTGGGTAGATGGATGTGGTGGTAGTACGGAAGGTGTGGTCTGTTGAGGTACGGGCCAAGGACACGGTTGGTTTGCAGCTGCATAGATGTATTGCTGGCCCTGTGTAGCTGCCTTCTGCATCGAAGGTGGGCCAAGATGTGGGCCCCCACTCCTGCATCATGGAGAGATTTGTCACCAATCGTGTGGGCTTACGGTAGGGTGCTCCCCAGCAGCACTGGTTGAACGCCACCGTGAACAAGCCTGTTGAGGAAGTGCCTGAAACAAAGCCACGCAGCTCCTCTAACTGCCAGATGGATGCTGGGTGCATGCGCATGCCATCTTCTTCTCTATAGATGATGCCCAAGTCCTCGGGGTGTTCCCCGAAGATCAGCACCAAGCTGCCGTCGGCTGCAAAGGGGTGTTGTTCCAGTGTCTGCAGCACCTCAATCGTAAAGTGTATCAGGACGTTTCCCAACTCTGCATCTTTCTTGTGGCGGTTGGACAGCCACGGAAACCCCCACGGGTGTTCCCGAGAACGAATCATTGGAGGTCCTCTGCAGTTTGCCCCCCGCACTCGACTCCATGTCGAACAAGGAGGTGTGATCAACACGACGTGGTACTTGCCCTCTGTCAAGGCTTGTAGCAGTCTTTGCTGTAGTACTCGATCTGCTAGATCCCACTCTGGTGAATTCTGGATGTCCACTTCATGCACCTGAAAATCGATGCCTTTTGCACTGCCCAACTTCTGGAGAAAAGATGCCACTGACGCCTTGCGACTAGCGCCACTGAAGAGGTACAGCACATGGCACTGACGTATGCCTCTCGTTGTGCAATCTTTTGCAGGAGAAGGTGAGGCTGCCTTCCCCTGCTCCTCCTTTCAAGGTGCCTTGGTGCCCTCGGCCGCTCCTCCGGCCGTGTCCTTCTTGCCTGACCCGTCGCAGGCGTGCATGGGATGACTTCCGAAGCAGTATTGGCAGACATGAAGCCGTCCGCAATTGAATCTGCACCGATCCCGAGGACTGTTCCATTTCCAGCAAATCTGTCTCCCATCGGGGGTCTTGTCATGGACGGTGCGGCCCTTCTTGTTCTTGCCGCCTTTGCCACCTCCTTTCTTCCCTTTGCCTTTGCTGCGAGGTGGCTCCCATCTATCCTCCGCCCAGGTGCGCCAGCCCCTGATCGGACTCCGAGATCGATGCTGCTCTCCTCTGTGCGAAGATGTGCCCGACACCTGTGAGTACACGTTCGGGGTGAGGAAGTAGCGCTCCTTGATGGTTGTATCGATCATTGCCTCCTTCAATGCCACCGCCAACGTGGCCCCTTCATTGGTGAGCTTCACCATCTGTCTTCGGACTTGGAAGTCATAGCTAGGAGAGCATGAGATCGAAGTCCGGTGTTGCGATCACATCTCCATGCTTGTCCCGTGCCTTGAGGCCCAAGACATGGTCCCCCAACATCAAGTCCAGGTACTTGAGGAAGTGCTGGGGCTGCAAGTCCTTCAATGCCAACTTCTGCGGGTACTTCAAGTGAGCCATCAAGTACGAGTGGGAGAGCACTGCCATCCTCTTCCGGAATTCTTCGGGATTCTTTGGCTTGGGGCATTCCCCATAGCCCTTCTTGATCTTCAAAGTCCCGGTGCTCTTCTCCACTGTGGCTCCAAGCACATCTGCTTCTGTGTCCTCCCTGCTAAGGAACTGAACCAAGCTCATATTCTTGAATTCCCCCTGCTCCACTTGGTCGAAGATCTGTTCCAGTGTTGCCGCCGCAGGTGTGTTTCTATCCTCCAACTTGATGGCGAAGACGTTCTGAAACCTGACCATCAACTCTTGCACTTCTACCTTGTTGAGTGCCCGCGGGATACTTGCTACCCCGGCTTCCGCCTCGGCTTTGTTCCTCACTGCCACCCGCGTATTTGCGGATTCCCAGGCGTCGACCAAAGAGGCAATCTCCACCACGTCCCGCGTTTCATCCAACGCTAGGACATCTGCACAAAACCTCCTCATAGCCGCCCGATCGTCGGCCACAGTGCTAAGTCTGCTAACACTGCGGATCCTGGCCACCGACATCTTCGCTTGCAGCACCTCCTCTACCTCCTTCACCTGCAGCAAGCCGTGAAGGTCGGCGTCCATGAGCGCTATCGCATTGCGACGCCTCTCTTCTGTGTCGTGGCCGATGCCAGCCATCGTCCCTCGCGCCAGCGCTCCGCCCGCCGGCGCGCACCACCACTCCTCGGCTGGTTGGAGCCGAAAGGATGCTCTTCAATCTTCAACCTGATTCAAGTCTTGCACCACCAATGAACGGCTGTGCTGCGGGAACTGCAAGTCAAGACTCACCTTCATACCTCTATGCCTCAGCTCAACCAAGACTCCACCGACCAAGCCAACTCGACCGACACCTCATCACCTTTATGCCTTTACAACACAAGCGAACGACTCTCTCTTGTGCTCCCCCTCGCATCGAACTCACCAGCACACACACGTTAGACAACTCCCATGCGACATCTTCAGACCTCGCCCCCAATTGGCGCCATTTCATGCCGCACCCTGCTTCATGCGGTTGTTGGTCCGTGGGATGAATCTCTGTACAGCTTCTGTCATCCCGCGCTCTCTTCCTCCTCCTCCTCCGAATCAGACAGCTCTGAGGACGATACGTCCCCGGAGGTCTCTTCCTCGAGTGCACTTGCTGCCTCGACCCCATGGCCGAAGCACTGTTTACATGCACGGTGATACTCAGCCGTGCTGGGAGTCTCCTCTCCCAGCACCTCGAACGTGGCGTAGTGCACCCCAGGCTGCCTATGGCATTCGCCTATCTTGTGGAGCGTCCTCGTCTTTGACCGCCCCACAATCGACACCACAAACATGCCCGTGATCCTGTCCACAGGCATGATCTCTTTCCTCTCCGTCTCTACGCCCTCCAAGTCATTCTCACCCTCTGCCTCCACCATGGGCTCGACCTTGATCTCCACGATATCAGCCGTCTCCTCGACGAGCACCACCGGGCCCGTCGTCGTCCAGTTTGGTTTCCTGCATGGTTTTGCCACATCGTCTCCCGGCATGAACGTCATAAGTCTCATGGACTGCTCATCTAACTCCTCTTGCCCATAGCCCAGGTCTTGCATTCTCTGTTCCGCCAACTGCACCACCATCGTCTCGTCGAAGGGGTCCGAGTTCGCCAGGTTCTCTTTGATGTACACTGCTAACACCTTCTGGCAACGGAGGACATTCGTTCTCACATTCCTCTCGTACCCTTCGTCGGCTGATGGTTTCCAGCGGCCGATCATCTTCCGCGCATCTTCCGGGATCCTCGCGGCTTGCGCCCATGTGCGGATTGTGGACCGCTCGCTATGCTCTGTCCAAATCACACCCACGCCAGGCTTGAGGACCAGCTGCCGTTGATCCCCCTTGCCCTGCGTGATCTCATTGAACAATGCTTGTGACATAGTCGATGCAATCGAATAGTCCACCATCTTCCGAATGAATCCATTCCTGTTCGCATTCGGCCACGGCAACATGAAGTCTCTGCCTAGAAGACCGGCCTCGGATCCCATTGCCGTCCAAAGTTTCCATCCCACTGCCAGCCAACGGCTTTCACAAAGCCATGCATCCTTGTGGACATAGAAAGGGAGCAGGACTATTCGCTTCCCTGGCCCCGAAGTCTTCGATCGGTTGATGACCCCTTTCAAGCCCCAGTCGAACATCTCCATGGTCCGATTCGGAGCACCTTTTGTGTCGTCAAACCTCATCCCCGTCCATAGTTTGATCAGCCTGAACCATGCGTAGATCCGCGGGTATCGCGGTGCCTCCTCATTCACGACATGTGTCTCCCATGCCATGATCACAGCCACTGGCAGCAACACCGCCTTGCGGGTCTCCTTCATGGTCGCGTTCTGCAGCCTATGCGCCGCCTCCTCCAAGGCGTTCTTCACCGCAGGCGACCTGTATAGCTGATCTTGCTCAGGAACTTCTCCCGCGTGCTCCAGGAACATGAGCGTCTTGTAGATGGACTCTGGGAAGCTCCTGGCGCATGGCTCTTCTACCATAGCTTCCAGGAACTCTGCAAACTGCGATGCTGTCTTCGGCCATTCGCAGTCGTGCACCACCTTCAACCATCTAGAGGCTTTTGCCCAAGTTTTGACATGCTTGCGCAGCGTGTTCGGACGCCTTCCTTTTGCCACACGGATCAGAAGCGCATCCTCGCTTGAACGCAATGCCACTGGTAGCCGAGCTCGCTTCATGATATTTCTGATCTCGCCCAACCACCGATCTCTCTCCTGCTTCTCGGCGAGCTCTCGCATCGCCACATCCGTGGAAGCAATGTGCAGCTTTAGTCCAAGCCGCGTAGGCCACCTGCTTCTCTTGGCTGTTCCCACGGGCTGCACCTTCGACTTCACATCTTCCGCCACGTAGTCGCCAAAGATCTTCTGTCTCACTTGACGTTGATGTGCCACGTGGGCTTCCAGCAAGTCTTGTCCACCTCTCTTCGCGTCTAGCTGGTGTCTTGTATGGGCTCTCGTAGCGGCACGCCTAACCATGTCCTGCAGCGAGTCCAACTCCACCTTGAAGTGCTCGTCTCGCTGCTGCAGGCGCCAGACCACTGCCTTCAGCAGATCTCTCCCGCCACCATCTAAGGTGGCCAGGCGTGTTACGCTCCAGCCACCCGCCTCCATGGCACTGATCAAACTTCCGACCAGTGCCATCTCGTCACGGTCGTCCATGGCGGCGTGAGCTAGATCCCTACACCCTGAACGAATGCGGGATGCTCGAGCCGCATCTCGTCGATCGTTTCGTGACAAACCGTGTCTTACAGACAACTAGTCATATTTCTTCTACGTAAGTGAAGGGGCCTCTTCTTTTAGCATCTGCGAGAACGGCGGGTGGAGGTGGATGCGCAAGTAATTACTTATTTACGACGACTGATTGGATAAAATTGGACAATGACTGGCATGACTGGAGCATTTACCTGAAGCATGACTGTATGTGAAAAACATAATCTTTAAACATACACACACACAACTGCTGCTGCATGTGGTGCGCCTGTGCAACACATCGTCAAGATGATGCAACAAAAAAAGCAAAAGACTTTGCATTGCACCAGTTGATACACACGTGCAAAATTTGGTTGAGAAGACTGTGATGGCATGCCAAAGGTGGCCAGTTGATTTTCGAGAGTCAATCCAGGGACAAGATGCACAAGTCACACATGGTGTTGTGAAAGCAGCCTTTGTTTTGACGTTTGCAAAAACTGCCTTTCTTCATTTGATTTTGGGATCTTCAATAACACCATTTCCCATCCCATCCCCACTTGAATTTCCAGAATGCATTGCAGTTTGTGATTCTCTTCGGCTGCCTCGTCAAAGCCTCTCCGTTCTGTTTTGGTCGGTTTAACTTGATTGTTCTTCAATCCTGTGGTTGTACTTCCTCAGGGTTGCATTGCTGGAGGAATCGTTTTGTTCAATTCATTGAATTCATTGTTTTTGGTTTGGAGGTGGAGCAGGTTGAGAGTTTGACTCATGGACACTGCTTGTACATAAGGTCCGAGTCCATGTGTCTTGCACAAACAAAGCAAAGCTTGGCATCGCTCGTGGTCTCACACGTAGTGTAACATAGTGAGTTCAAACTCATGGGAGAGAACTTGAGAGGGGGGAAACAAAAACCAGTGGAAGTTTACGCGTGAGCCGGACGCACGGCGGTGTACTCACCTCGGGTCATGGGACAATGGCGCTGGGTCTTGCTACTGTTCAAAGGCAAAGTTCAACACGCCTTGTGTTTTTGGAAATCCCTTTTGGTCACCCTGAGACCTGGGTCAGGCTTCGAGCCGCCCCCGCTTGGTCGTCATGCAGTCTTTACACCTCAAAGGTGGGGCAGTTCTTGAGCTAAAACACCGACGGTAAATCTCAGTACCGTTGGTGCTGGTGCTTTTTGGAAACCACGTTCGGTCACCTCTACTAAGACTTCAAACTCCAAAGCTCCATAGACGAACCTCCTCGGTCTCTACGGAGATTTCAGTACTACTGATACCTTTTTGGAATGTTGTTGGTCACCAGAATCAGGCTTAGCGTCCAAAAGCTCCGTAGACTCCCGTAGACGAAGCCCCTTGGTTGTCAAATCCATTAAAATATAGTTTTTTCCGATTTTCCTAAAGAAACCCGTTGCTGCTGGTGACCCCAACTTGCTGATGCAAGTGATGCCGACACAGGTTCTTCTTGCATCTTCAGAATGGTCCGCTACACGCGTCTCAACGGTCCCAACCCACGACGCAAACTATATAGTTATTTTGTTAAGCACATGCCACACGCATCTTGCTCCACCAACCTGGGGTATTTTATGCTGCCTGTGCAAGGACAAGGGCACTGGGATTGGAAGAGTGCAGGGCGGGGACCATATTCAACCGCATAAACTACCGCAGCCAGGATTAAATAGCTAAGTAGTTAGAAATTCGTAGTTGGTAGTTAATTTGCTATAGTAGGCAATGGAAAGCAAAAAGTAATATAATAGTCGTAGAGGTAGAAGTAGTAGTAGTAGTAGTAGAAGAACCAGTACAAGCAGAAGTAGAAGTAGTACGAGTAGCAATAGTAGTGGTGGTAGCAGTCGTCGTAGCAGTAGAAGTAGAAGTAGAAGTAGGAGTAGGGGTAGGAGTAGAATCAGGAGTAGTAGTAGTAGAAGTAGTAGTAGTTGTTGTAGTAGTGGTTGAAACAGTCGTAGTATGTAGTAGTAGTGGTACTAGTAGTGGTGGTAGTAGTAGTAGCAGCAGTAGTAGTAGTGGTGGTGGTAGTAGTATTGGAGGTAGTAGTAGTAGTAGTAGCAGTAGTAGTAGTAGTAGTAGCACAAGTAGAAGTAGAAGTAGTAGTACTAGTAGTAGTAGTAGTAGTAGTAGTAGCAGGAGTAGTAGTAGTAGTATTGGAGTAGTAGTAGTAGTAGTAGTAGTAGTAGTAGTAGTAATAGTGGAGTAGTAGTATTGGATTAGTAGTAGTAGTAGTAGTAGTAGCGGCAGTGGTAGTGGTAGTGGTAGTGGTAGCAGTAGTAGTAGTAGTAGTAGTAGTAGTATTGGAAGTAGTAGTAGTAGTAGTAGTGGAGTAGTAGTAGTAGTAGTAGTAGTAGTAGAACCAGTACTAGTACTAGTAGTAGTAGTAGTAGTCGTGGTGGTGGTGGTGGTTGTAGTCGTGGTTGTAGTAGTGGAAGTAGTAGTGGAAGTAGTAGGTAGTAGTAGTAGCAGTAGTAGTAGTAGTCGTAGTGGTAGTGGTAGTCCTAGTGGTAGTCCTAGTGGTAATGGTAGCGGTAGTGGTAGTGGTAGCAACGGTGGTAGTAGTGGTGGTAGTAGTAGTTGTTGTAGTAGCAGCAGTAGCGGTAGTGGTAGTGGTAAGCAGGCTACTCTGACTATGATTTGGTACTGCCCCCCCACACCGCCGAATTCTTGTTCGCATATAGTATATAGAAACAAACTTCAGCCTAGCCGCCTAGCCTATCGGCTTGCTTCGTAATTACAGTAGTTCGGTTTGACTGTTTGGCCTCGTTTTTGACAAAGTCTCGAAGGCGCTGCAAAGTGCAACTTCGCAAAAGGGTCACCTGCCAGAAGCCAGTCTATACACATAGCTTGCCTGTAGAACAAACACTCTCTGACTGACAAAACAAACACTCTCTCTGTCTGCCATAGTGATGTCTGTGGCTCCAACCTGCTGCTTCCGGCTTCTGAATGCAAAGCTCCGTTCCTGAATGAAGAGCCAATCTTGGCTCAGCGCTTCCCAGATATTCTGAGGTGGCTCTTCCAACTGCAAGGCCAGGCTTTCACAGTGCTCATGAAACCTAGGAACCAAGGTCACAAGGAGTTGAGCTTGTCAAGCAATACCAAGCAAGCATGTGCGCTAAACATCAACACTGTCTCATTGCTGTGATCATTATGGGCCTAGATGCTCTCTCTCTGTCAGGACTGACAGGATATGGTGACATGCATGATCCAAGAATCGGTCAATGCTTTTCAAAGCCACCTCTGGAGCCCGTTCAGTTTGCACCAAGAAAATCAAAGATATGTGAGTGACACGCGTTCGCATAAAGCTTGACACTACGTAGCCCAGCTGCTGTCGCGTTCGCAATTCATTGTAAAACATGGACTTCCAAATCTGCATTAACAGCGCTGCCAAAGCTTCATTCTCAGGTGTGGATGTTGCAATGTTGCAAAGGCTCTCCACTGAGCAGCTGTTCCGATCTTCAGAATTCTTGCCGTCCAGCTGCACGATAGTCAGAAGATCACGGCCAAGTCTTGAGCGAGGCAAAAGCATTTCCACAGGAGACGGAACATTGCATAATCTGTCGCAGGGCTCCAAGACGGCCTCCTGGTGCCAAACATCTCTCCAAGGACCCAAGGTTGCATTCAACAGCTGGATTGCGTCAGCCCAGTCCAAGTTTCCCACGATTAGGCCCTCCACCAAGCATCTTCCAGAGCCGAAGAATCTTTGGAACAAATCCGAGAAGCACATGCCCTCTTCTTCAAGAGCTGAAGTGGCCTGTGTCAAGAACCACAAAATATCATCAATAGCAACGGTATATTAAACCTCCATGGAAAACCACGTTGCGCAGCGCTTGCCTGGATCAGGTCCGAAAGTGCTGGACGTTGAAATAACAACTCCTCCAAGCCATTCAGAGCCTGTCAGCTGTTTGAAGCAACATCACATCTTACAGCGTACTGCTCACTGGTCCGGTTAGAAGGTAAGGAAGGCACAGAAGGTGCCACAATAGCAGTAGAGTCGAGAAAAAGGAGGGGCAAACTGGGACTGACACATTATTGGCACAAATCATGTGCAAACATCACTTACTTATTATGTATGAATGCATTTTGTGTTCCTTTCAAAATTAATCAATTAGGATGTTTAGGTGTGTTCGTTCAGAGTTAGCATGTCCTTTATCGTGTTGCCGCAGTTTGAACACACATGGTGTAGGTTAGAGTTCGCATTGACTTCCAAGGACATCCAAGGACATATGACATATTGCATATGCATATGGCATATGACAGTAGGATACAGTAGGGGTAATTATCAATTTTCAGGCCTTGGAAAACACCAAATCACAGTCCTGGATGGAAGGCAATGATGATGACTTGGATAACGACTCATATACACATAACAAATATACATAAAGAACAAACACAAATACAATGAAGCATGCATTGCCGTCTTCGACAACACCTTCCCAAACAAGAAGGGTCGTCTTGCATCTAGAGACCGCCAAGCCAAACTCCAGCCTGATTGTAAGCTTGTCCACGACTTGAATTTTTCAAGCTTCGCTCCTCCAAGTCAGACTCGGTGAACACACCCAGCTTGAAACGTGCTTGGAGAGTTATTTCATGTTATTTCAAGCAAATGCTACTGCTGCACGTGCTGGTTGTTTCGATAACATGAAGGTCATAATCGGTCATAAGATTTCCACCAAACAACCGCTGAGGCCCACCTGCTGATCTCTGAGGTATCTCCAACTTGGGCTTCGACGGCTTGAGCTTAGTGTCTCTGAAATTCTCCTTGCGAGCACCGGCAATGTATCCCTGAAGCCGAAGACCTGCAAAACGAATCCCGAAAATTCTCCAACTTCCAATTGGTATGTTGCACCAGCTGCTTTTAGTTGGAATGCCTCAGCCTTCAACTCCTGCTGAACCAATTTGCAGTACAAGTGAGCCAGCGCAACTTGTTTCGGGGTTGACATCTCAGAAGAGTACAAAGAGAAGGCAGCTGCAGCTTTAGGCTGATCCACCTTTGATTGCTTAAACCAGGCTCGGCAGCTATCCTCCGCTACCTCCATCTCAATTGGCACATCTTCCTGAGGAACATACCGCATGGATAAATCTGCTGGAAGATAGGTGTTCCTCGGGGGGAAGCGATACTTTTGCTGTTCAGCAATCTGCGCCCATTCATCGGTCTCCACGTCTGTCCATTTGGTCTTCCAATCATCCTTGATGGAGTCCTCCTTGAGGAAACGACCCCCATACCACGGCTCCGTTGAGGTACAAAAAGCATCAAAGTCTTTCGAAATCAAAGACAGCCGAGCATGGTTTACTGTTGTGAGCTTCAACACAGATTGAGATCCTTCGGCGTCGAGCCTGTATATTAAATGGTCTGCTGCCAGCACTTCTTCAGCTGGATAGTAATGCAAGTTGCAAGCGAGGTCTTGAACGAAATCGAACGGGGATGAGTTGGAAATGTCCGGATAGTGAAAGCTCAACTGTTGAAGCTCCTGGATTTCTTCCAAAACTGCTCTCTGCACTCCCTTTGCACGAAGCATTGAAATGTAAGCGAAGATCAAGCAACCGACTTCCATCACAGTTGTGTCTTTGGTGTCCACGAGGTCAACAGAGAACTCGAGAGTGGAAGCAACTCCGTGATAGTCAAAGCAAGTAGTAGTTTGATTGTGGGAAAGGCCAGCACGTGAAAGGGCAGCTCTCAAACTTCCGTCCCCTTCTTGTTCTAGCAAGTATTTAATGTATGCTGTAGGTTTCGACCTCCAATGTGCGACCTGCCATGGCAGGAGCCAGCACAGCTTGAGTTGGTGTACTTCTTTGACGGGGACAATCCAGATCTGACGACCTCAAACAGATTGGCAACAGACTCAAAATACCAACACCACATTACAAGCAAATCATGAAGGCTTGTCACTAAAGCTAGACACTTAGACATAATGTAATATATGTATTTGTAATATATAAGTTCACCCAAGTGAAAACTTTTGCCTGTTGTCACTTGAAGCAAGGCTGCAGAAATCTTCTTTCAGAAAAGAAGGTTCACCTCCGCCAAGACTGTCACCCATTAGGTAGCTTAAGCCAGGATCCTTTGTGCCCGAAGAAGGAACACAGGAAAAGTATTTTCGAACCCATGATGCGAGCTCTTGTGTGGCTTCACTGCCCACAACTGCCAGCGACATTCGTTCTGACTTATAGTTGGAAGAATGGAAGCTCTCGAGCGAACGGTGCAAATCTGGCAGATTTGGATTCTGCAAAGACTTTGAGCAACCAGATGTCCAGTGATACGGATGCCTTGGGTTTGCATCCAAGAGCAGGATGGCCCATTGACGACGAAAATCGTTTGTTGCGTTCATGCTGTGCTCTGCGTCAATCGCCTGTAATTCTTGCTGCTGATATGATCGACTGAATATGGGTGATGCAAAGAATCTGGCAAAGCGACTCAAGGCCCCTTCAAGCTTGCTTGATTGAACCTCAAAGGCATAGCATGTCTGTAAGACTGTGGTGACAGCATTGTGTCTGCCTCCAGATTGCTTGATGTACTCTGCAAAGTTAGCATCGCCGTAACAAGGCTGAATGGTCCCATGCAGCAGCATGTGTTCACAAAAGTGTGCCAGGCCAGGTCTGTCTTTAGGCTCATGGATGCTGCCGGCCAAAACAGCCAATGCGGCAGCTGCTGGCGTGGACCTATTGGGATCACTGGCCACGACAACTTGGATTCCATTTGGCAGCTCAAAGGACAAGTAGCTGCGGCCCCTTCGACAATCAGTTGTCGGCTGATGAATGTTGGACATGTGGCTGCAGGCTATATAATCTTTGGCTTGAGCCTCTGATGCTGCAGCCTGCAGGAACCTCCAGTTTGGAGAAGAGTCTCTGAGATGAAATTGACAGGAGGGAACCGAAGCGTGTATGAATACTCACAAGCCTTGTTTCAGAAAAATTGTTTAACATGTTGGCGAGAGGGAACCTCAAAACAGCCATCCCCTATGAATTGTACACAGGAGCGGACAAGGCAAACATCACTGAGATGCCTTGAATAAATCACCGGCAGCAATAGCTAATCATCTAATCAAAAGTAGCCAGAAAACAACCAAAAAAAGAAAATCAGTGCAAACAGGTTCCTGTCGATATCTTTAAATTAAAGCAATCGCTAACTACTGGAACAAGCTCACAGTGTCACAGAGGTTCACCTTGTTCGCGGCCCTTCACCTGGAAATTGCTTGCCCTGTCCACTCCGCAAATCTCGCTGTCATTTTCTGAATTCGTTTAAAGTAATTATGCATTTCAACGTCACTTGTAGACCAATATTGCATAGCATCTCTTGGTTTGCACCTTCAGTCTTCCCACACTTGTTGTTCCGAAGACAAGGTCCGCAAAACAAACTTGAAGACGAAGATATTGACTGTGGACTCTGAAAAGGCCGTCGGTCACATACAGCTGAGAAACCTTCAACTTTGTATCTTCGTGCAGAGTAGGCCCGAGTAGGCCAGTCAGGGGGGTCCCCTCCACTGTAACATTGGAGGAATCCCAAATCGAACAGGAAACTACAAGTAGCGCTCTGAACCATCTAGATGCTTTGGCCGGGAATGCATACGCTGTCAGCGAGTTCAAAAGGATGTCCAAGGACTGTATCAGCTGCTCGGCTGCTCGATCTCAACTCAAAGCATTCCGAAATCAATGTCAATGTCTTGGAAGCTACCATCGCAATAAATGCTGTCCCTTCTTTGCCAATGTTGTCTTTGTGCGCTTGCCATCGGACTCCAGAACCAGATGATGGAGAGCCTATCTTGCATCAAACCGAATGAGAACTAATAAAGTATTCACCGTCATGGTTCTTGTGGGCAATGCCAATGGACTGAACTCGTCCACGGTTAGTTAGTGATTTCTTCAGTGTCTTGATATGTCATCACTGCCCCCGAGATAACATGAACATTATATTTCAGAGATGCATCATCACAGACGCCTCGGATCCCATTAGTCGCTTCAACTTCCCCACAAGCACAGAGTCTGCGCGCACACCTCGCCAGCACCAGCACAAAAGGCAGAACACAACGTGTTGCATGCAAATATTGACGTTCAATGGGACTCTCACATTCATTGACATTGTAGTCTACCAAACTAGCTTGCCTTTCAGTTGCATGCGCTGAAGGAGGCCCAAAACCTCATCCCAAGCATTTGTCCGCAGACAGGCCTCAAAAGGGGGATCATTGGATCCTCTATGACTCCTGGGTCTCAATCAATCCTCTGAAAGCAAAACATTGCTAAAGACTGAGTTAGACTAAAGGCAGCGAAATCACAACATGACAAGTTTCCAGCCTCGATGGCGCATGTATAAGACAGAACGTTTGGCGAGTGCTGAGCATCTGCCATGATATTCAGCCATTCAATGGCTTCTCGATGCTTTGAGGCTTTCGAAAAGGCATGAATGATGTTGGTGTACCTTGCCAGATCGAGAAACACCAAAACAGGAAGATCGGCAATAAGTGTGCAACACTACTAATAACAAGTGCATCGCTACTAGACAAATGCATCCCCATTAGTAGCAAGAAGCTACTAGTAACAAGGGCATCACACGCTATTAGAAGCAAGAAGCTACTAGTAACAAGGGCATCGCTACTAGTAAAAAGTGCATCGCTATTTGCAGGAAGAAACTACTAGTAACAAGGCCACCGCCACTAAAAACAAACGCATCGCTACTAGCAGCAAGAAGCTACTAGTAACGAGGGCATCGTTACTAGTACCAAGTGCATCGCTATTTGTAGCAAGAAGCTACTAGTAACAAGGGCATCACTACTAGTAACAAGTGCATCACTATTAGTAGAAAGAAGCTATCACCAACAAGTGCATCATCATTAGTAGCAAGAACCTACTAGTAACAAGGGCATCCCTACTAGTAAGAAGTGCATCGCTACTACTAGCAAAAAACAACTAGTAACAATGGCTCGCTACTAGTAACAAATGCATCGCTATTAGTAGCAAGAAGCTACTAGTAACCAGGGCATTGCTACTAGTAAGAAGTGCATCGCTACTAGTAGCAAGAAGCTACCAGTAACAAGGGCATCACTACTAGTAACATTCATAGGTATTAGTAGCAAGAAGCTACTAGCAACAAGGGCATCGCTATTGGTAGCAAGAAGCTACTGATAACAAGGGCATCGCATCTGGAAACAAGTGCAACGGTTTTAGTAGCAAGAAGCTACTAGTAACAAGGGCATCGCTACTAGTAACAAGTGCGTCACTATTAGTAGCAAGAAGCTACTAGTATCAAAGGCATCGCTGCTAGTAACAAGGGCATCGCTTTTAGTAACAAGGGTATCGCTACTAGCAACAAATGCATCGCCAATAGTAGCAAGAAGCAGGTAGTAACAAGGGCATCGCTACTGGGAACAAGAGCATCGCTATTAGGAGCAAGAAGCTACTAGTAACAAGAGTCTCGCTACTAGTAACAAGGGCATCGCTACTAGCAACAATTGCATGGCTATTAGCAGCAAGAAGCTACTAGTAACAAGTGCGTGGCTATCAGTAATAAGAGCATCGCTATACAATATATCAGTAGCAAGAAGCTACTGGAAACAAGGGCGTCTCTACTAGTAACAAGTGCATGGCTATCAGTAGCAAGAGAGCTTCGCTACTAGTAACAAGTGCATCGCTTTTAGTAGCAAGAAGCTACTCGTAACAAGGGTATCGATACTAGTAACGACAAGTGCATCGGTATTAGTAGCAAGAAGCTACTAGTAACAAGCGCATCGCTTTTTGTAGCAAGAAGCTACTAGTGACAAGGGCATCTCTACTAGCAACAAGCTCCTCGCTGTTAGTAGCAGGAAGCTACTAGTAACAAGCACGTCGCTATTAGTAGGAAGGCCATCGCTACTAGTAACAAATGCATTGCTATTAGCAGCAAGAAGGTAGTAGTAACAAGGGCATTGCATGCTACTAGTAACAAGTCCTTCGCTATGTAGCAAGGACATCGCTACTAGTAACAAGCGCATCGCTATTAGTAGCAAGGAAGCAATATACACTAGTAACAAGGGCACCCCTACCAGTAACAAGTGCGTCGCTACTAGTAGCAAGAAGCTAATAGTAACAAGCACATCGCTACTAGTAGCTAAAAGAACTAGTAACAAGGGCATCGCTACTAGTAACAAGTGCGTCGCTAGTAGTAGCTAGAAGCTATTAGTAGAAAGGGCAACTATCAGTAGCAAGAAGCTACTAGTAACAAGGGCAGCGATACCAGTAAGAAGTGCATCGCTATTAGTAGCAAGAAGCTGATATCAAGGCATCGCTACTAGTAACAAGTGCACCGCTATTAGCAAGAAGCTACAAGTAACAAAGGGAATGCTACTAGTAACAAGCGCATCGCTATTAGTAACAAAACGCTGCTAGTAACAAGGGCATCACTAGTAACAAGTGCATCGATATTAGTAGCTTAAAGCTATACTGACTAGTAACGAATGTGTCGCTACTAAAAGCCATAATATTTTAGTACCAAGGGCATCGCTACTAGGAACAAGTGCATCACTAATAGTAGCCAAAAGCAAGGGAGTAGCATGTGCATCGCTGAAAGTAGCAAGAAAACAAGGGCAACGCTTCTAGTAACAAGTGCGTCGCTATTAGAAGCAAGAAGCTACTAGTTACAAGGGGATCGCTACTAGTAACAAGTGCATTGCTATTCGTAGCGACAAGCTACTACTAAGGGCCTCGCTGCTAGTAACAAGTACATCGCTATTAGTAGCCAGAAGGTACTAGCAACAGGGGAATCGCTACTAGTAACAAGTGCATCGCTATTAGTAGCGACAAGCTACTAGTACTACTAAGGGCCTCGCTGCTAGTAACAAGTGCATCCCTATTAGTAGTACTAGTAACAGGGGTATCGCTGCTAGTAACAAGTGCGTCGCTATTAGTATCAAGAATC
>CAXAMN010022962.1:277022-337058 GCA_963970005.1 Durusdinium trenchii | reverse complement strand
TATATAGCAACAAGGGCATCGCTGCTAGTAACAAGTGCATCGCTATTAGTAGCAGGAAGCTACTATATAGTAACAAGGGCATCGCTGCTAGTAACAAATGCATCCCTGTTAGTAGCAAGAAGCCACTATAGTAACAAGGGTATCCCTACTAGTAACAAGTGCATCACTATTAGTAGCAAGAAGCTACTAGTAACAAGGGCATCGCCGGCATCGCTGCTAGTAACAAGTGCATCGCTATATTAGTAGTTAGAAGCTAGTAATAACAAGGGCATCGCTGCTAGTAACAAACGCACCCCTATTAGTAGCAAGAAACCACTACAGTAACAAGGGCATCGCTACTAGTAACAAGTGCATCGCTATTGGTAGCAGCTACTAGTAACAAGGGATCGGGCTTTAAAAGAGTTTTGCCTCTCTTTGTTCTGTCTCTCTGTCTTTGCTCCCTCCCTGGCATAGATGCGGCCCCGCAACGTCATGATGTTCGGCTGGAGAAATGCAGCCATCATCTCCTCAAGGTATCCAAGTGCCAAGTCAGGCTCACGAGACTGTGCTGCAGATGAGATCATAGCATTGTAAGGCCTTCCACAAGCATCGAATGCGAACAAACATGGAAGAACTACTGAAATGAAATCTTGGGTATGGTAAGTCGTTGCAGCACGCAGCGACCGAATACTAATCATGCTGCGGCCCAAGCCACCCGCTATCTAGTGGAATCTCACTCACCTTCGCACGTCGGAGCCATTCAGCAGCTTCATAAGTCTTTGCCGACCGGGCACAAACGAAGATCCTCGGTGCTTGATGTGTGCCGCGGTGCACCACGTGGAGTCGTGGAGATTTCGGTGGTTCCTTTCTTTATTTCTTGTTGTTCTCTTAACTTATATATCTAGAATCTTACAGCTTTCCTCTTACGTCTTCTCAGTTTCGCGTTTCGGCAAGGCTCGTGGGAGGAGGACGAGGCTTGGCGTGAATCGAGTGGATTACCCCTCTTGCCAAGAAACATGGAAGTGAAAGACGCCGCCCCAGGCATGTAAGTTGACGCAAGCTTGTTGAACCAATGCTGTGCATCTGAAAGTGGGCCCCCCTTCCTCAAATGCGGACTTCTATCATGGTGACATAGATAGAATAAGAAAGCACATATTTAACAAAAACTCTTGTTGTAAACACATTCAGACTCTTCTTGAAGCTAAAAAAAGGAAGTAGTATAAACTATATATAGCCAAATGCTCAGTACTGTCAGTCAGGACCAATCAAGTTTCCTATCAAAGATCATGCAGACTTCAAGTTCTAAGATTCTTGGCAAAGGCATCAAGAACACCACCGTGAGAAGAAACATCTGGCTGCAATTTTGCTGTCACCATTCCCTCAAGCCACCGGATGGCCTTCAGAATCATGGTTCAAACTTGCGCAAAGCTGGGTGTCCTTTCACTTTTTAGTTGAAATGTCACTCTGCTGTCACCAACTCTTCTGTTGATCCAAAGCTAAGGGGATTTGCGCAAGCCTGCTTAGGATGCCCGACTCGTGCGCAGGCATGAATGACACTGTTGTAAGTAATGACATTCGGCTTCAGCCCGAGCTCATCTGCTTTCTGAAGCCACTTGGCAGCGTCTGCCGCCTAGGAACAGGTGAACTAAGATTTGATGATTTGACATGATTTCTCAGCATTAGAAATTATTGCTAAAGTGCCCTCACCTTGCCAAGCTGAGAAAAGGCATTGACAATGCAAGAGAGGGCCACCAAATCTGGAGAGATGTTTTGACCCTCCATGTAGTGAAGTACTTTGATGGCAGCTTCAGGCTGTCCTGCTCTGCTACAGGCATCAATGGCCTCAGCAGGACCAGTTTAGGCTGCCAAAACAAAGTGTTTTGTTGATGATGTGCCACCAAATGCTGCCTACCCTCTCCAAGGACAAGCACCTGCTGCTTAGCAGGCGGAATGCAGCATATTGTCAATCTAAAATTGAGCTATTGGTTGCAGAAACACTAGATGCAAAGCTTGGGAGCTGCGCTGTAGCTGATTCGATTTGGTTTCATCTGCATCTGCTGCATCCGCTGAAGGACGCTAAGAGCTTCTGCCGCTTGACTGGTCTGCAAGAACAACACAAGTTGGGTCCCAAGACATCATGAGAGCCTTTGGGGTTTATAGGATGGAGTGTTGCTGGGTTGTGTAGTATTTGTCCAATCAAGCTCACTATTAGGTTGGAGGCCATCGTTACTAGGAACATTGAAATTGCACTTCCCAATTGCAATCAAGATCACCATCCTTCCTTACTGCTTTGTTCTGAGTGAAGTCGAGGCCTTGAGCACAACCTAATAGGAATGGCCTCCAACCTAGTAGCAATGGCCTCCAACCTACTAGCGACGGCCTCCAACCTAATGGCGATGGTTGTATCTCAAAGCTTCGTCTTTGATGCGGAACCTACAGCCCCCAGGTTTCGGCCTTTGCATACGCATGTATGAGGCTGCCATAGCTCTCGATGGACGGTGGCATTCTGCAATGCTGCAGGCCAAGTACCAAGGCCTCAAAGAACATCAGCCAGTTGATCCAAGCAGTATATAAGGTCTGGAAGTCTGGCAGCACTTGGTATTTTTTTGATTGCAGTCACAGGCCTCTGTCTCTGGCACAAGACCTGCCTGAGTTTGTCAAATGCTGACGAGAACAGGCATTCAAGTCCAAAAGGAATACACAAAAAAGGAACTGTAAAGTCTCAAAGTGTCAAGAGAACGGCTGCGTCTATAAACAATGGAGTTGCTCAAAAGGATGGCAAGTGCGTGTGTGGTCGCACATGATTACAATCCAAACCAGGACGCCTGCGCTGCTGCATCTATCACTATGTGAAGAGTGATCGAATTCTCAGTCGTTTGCAACACAAAACACTGCGAAAAAATTGGAAAAGAATAAACAAAAACACCGATGTCCAATGTCTAGCATCATCAACAAGCCACTGATCAGTCATTGGCAATCAAGGTTGGGTTCCATATACGGGTTTATGGGTGCGCTTTGCAAAAAATGAAATAATCAACAATAAATGCGAGCTCGGTCCCGGTCTTCGCTTGTGCCTAAAGTGCTGCCCAATATCTGGTGTGAAGAACTGGCTCATGCGTGCCAAAAAGGTCAGGGCGCTCTCTAGATCGCCCCCCTTTGCAAAGGCCTCGATCACTTTTCCATATGTCCTGGAAAGTCGAAATTGAGTTAACTAACTAAGCTGAAGAATTTGATGCAAACGAAAAACTGTACTATGTACGTGTAGGACGCACTTTGCATGTAAAGTGCAATTTACGTCAGACTGCCTCTACAGATTGTTTCCTTCAGCAAGGATTCTACGATGTCCTGCTACTTGTAGCTTCCTCTCTTCAACTCACTCGCTACTGCCCTACCTTTCGTCCCCCAAAAACAAAGGGACAAGATAGGTTCGGTCTTCGCATTTGTCCGCACTCTCGATGATGTCATTTGGCTAAGCCAGGCTGCCGCCTTGCTAGCTGCTCCACGGTTGGCATATGCCTGAGCAAGCGCAGCCCACTCTCAAGGATCTTTCAACAAGGAACTCTTCAAAAGTCCAGGCCTTCAGCAAGGTGTTGCTGATCTTTGTGTGACTGTTGGAAGGGGTCAGTGGGAACAACACCTCGGTGCACCATTGGAGATATAAAGCATGCGCGTGGCAGTGGGCATTCAGTTATGAGTTTAGGAAGTTGCCAAAATGATCCAAGAAGCTTCGAAAATATCTTCCGCCCGTTTTACGTCACCCAACTCCGCTGCTTCATTCAAGGCGTCACCCAATTCTGCTGCTTCTTTCAAGGCTATACTTCTCTTGCTGCGAAGCCACTGGGCACGGGGATTCCTAGTATAGCAAATGTCCCAAACCAGTGCAAAACCAATTGCAGGGTCCACCACAGCAGTGATACCGTTTACCATTGAATCTATCCTAACCAAGCTCTCGAAAGGCATAAACTCTGTACTAGTAGCTAGGCAGAACACCGTCACCGTCATTCACCATGCACTACTGTGGGTGACCTGAAGCAGCTTCTTCGGCTCTGGGACACAAGGATTCTTGTTTGACAAATACGTAAAAGTGCCAGGAACCCAATTTCGATATGTGCAATACAAAAGTTAAACAAGAAAGGAAGATGAATGAAAACGAGAAGGGCCCCTTTAATAAACTTTTATAAGAGCCATATATATATATATATATACCCACACTTTTTGCGTCTCTTTGTATTCCTGTGTTTTGGCTGAAGGAAGGCAGTGGGTGGAAGGGACAATTCAATTTTTGCTTGCCCAACAGTCCTTCTCAAAGCGTGCCGCCACATACATCAGTGATCGCACCGCACCGTCGCGAGGAATATGTGACATGTCCTTGACTAAGACGCATCGAATCAATCGAATCGACGCACGTCTCCTTGAGCATTTCTGGCTGAGGTTCGAATCGATTCAACGCACCAGCCGTACCAAGTACCAAGGCTCTTGAGCGAGACCCCTTGCTCCAGAATGATTTCCACGATTGTATGGAGCATACAGAATGTTTGGATGTGAAGTGTCAAGCAGCCAAGCTCCCTCAACGACTGAAAGATTACTGATTACTACAGCCAGCGGTCTAGGTAAAATTTTCCCCAATCGTGATTGAGCCAGCACAAACTTTGGTGCCAAAGCATTAACCATTCCGCATGTCCATCCCGCCACGAACATGTAGATCACAAGCCCAACAAAATGGCCAATAAACGTTCTGCCAAAAAAAAAATCATGCGGTGAAACTGGTTATGTACGGACATGTGAGGTCTGACAAGCCTCCTTCACCAGCCGTGTCACAAACTATATAAATTATACCTATAGTTTCTTTGGCAAGGACACTTTTGGTTGTTTGATCGGTCATGGCATTCAATAAAGAACGGAACAAACAGTGGTCTCTCCATTCAAAATAGGCTACACAACCGGGCTTGGTGTCCGACCTCTGACTTCAACAAGCTTGGCTTCCAACATTCAGACTTGACTTGTATTTATTAATGGTTATATAGCGCATATATCAATACTGTAATATATGTAAATTGTTTTTACAAGTGTTGGCCAACAAAGCTGTTGCATCTTCCATGGAAGAACACCAGCCCACATACAGTACACACTGTCAAGGGCCATTTCGTGTGCCTGCACAGGTGCCTTGTTCTTTCCACAGCAATGGCAATTCTCAATCTATGCTCCCTCAGCCTGCAGGGGCTGGAGGATGCTGCGAGACAAGAAATATGTAGGTTTAGATTCTAGACGCTACCTTCACAGCCTTTGGTTGAGTATGTGCACAGGACAGCCCCCTCCTGATGATCATGTCTGGCGCGACCTTGGAGTTCCCTGAAAAAGAGACTTGCAAAGACAAAACTGCAATTCACACAATCTTTGCATGGAATTGATGATTGACTGTCGCACAGCTGCAGAAATGCGTTCATTGAAAGGTGTGCTCTGTGCAACAACAAAAGTAATTATGTAGATGAAAAGATCCTGTGAAGACCCTCCAATCTACAGGAAGTGCTGCCTACATCTAGAATCTTCGGCTTCGAGGGTATGCCCGCAGGCTTCCAATCCCAGCACTTTTCTTCCATGAGGCATTGCGCTTTTGTCCGTACCAACTCAGTGGTTAGGTCAGTGTCTTGGAGGAAAGGACATCGTGTGGAAAGTACCTGCGCAATTTGATTCACACAAAACCTCTGCATGTTTGATTGTCATTGTATGGATGTATGATATGGTTATACATCAAGGTGCCCTTCAAACTGCATACAAGCACCTCCAAAGAGTTGGTAGGTGCTGCCCATCGGAACGCCCTGGGCAAGACAAGGCCAACCAAAGCGTGAGGAACAGTGAGTTTGATCCCTTTCCGCGAAAGATACAGAGGATACATCCGAGTTTACGTGACCATTGAGGAAACCACTGCCATAACTGCTTCACCAGCAATCTCATGTTGGCCTACAGGCGCTGGAAATGATGTTGACGTCTTGAAGTCACTGGTGACTTGGCTATATATCTGCAGCAAGCAAATTCCATGAATGAAACAGCCATGCCCTTGTCGGTTCACAATTGCTAGTAGTTGGTATCTTGCCTGGAAGCGCACCATATAGGTGGTCATAGGGGTTCAAGTGCTTGGCCAGGAAGTGGGACTGCCAGCGCTGTGAAGTGCAACAGCCCAGGCTACCTTCTGCCACTCTAGTGGTCAACATTCTGGACATCTGCATAGTGACAAATGACCGAGGATTTCAGCAAATATCCAGAAAACATTCTGATTTTAATGTCCTTTATGCTTCTTCCGTCACCTCTGTTCTGTTGTACAAGTCCTCGAAAGCTTTTGTCGGAACGGACACCATCACATCCTGCGAGTGGTGCAATGAAGAGCTTTTTGGGGATAGCCTTACTCTTTGATTTCCGGCCTCGCAGTAGCAATGCAGAATGAAAAGACAGTAGCCTTCCGCCAGCATATCACACGAGTGTAAACGGCTCCAACAGGCACAAAGTCACTAAGCCACCCAACCATGTTCAATAAGCAACAGAAGTTAAAGACTGGGACCATGAAGTCCATAAGATTCCCTAAGTCAACACACTTCCCTTTTCAGCGAAAATGTGCCTTCCATTGTAGTCACGAGGAGGAGCGTAATTGTCCACAAGGAACGCTCGATGCCACAGGCCTAAGGAAGGTGAGCTGAGAAGCCATGAGTTTGGGAGTTTGGGCACCATAACCCTGGAAATACACCGTGGAAAGGAGGCAAACGAAACTAAATCAAATCTTTACCTTTACATTTATATACATACAAAGATGGCCTTCGGATTCAATCTCTTCAGAGGTAGCATGCTTATATGTACATTGACCTGTATTATATATTGTTGTATACGTATATCCTTCCCTGCTGGAACCTATGCGCAACAAGACTACATAATCATAATCCTGTAATTATTCAAGAAAGATCTACCTTCTCGCTGACCTGAATCAGTCCTCGACTTGTTTCATTTGCTTCTGTTTGGCTACGTCGCATCTGCAATCAAACCTGAAACTGAGATCAGGACAAATGGGCGGACAGCACCAGAGGCGAGGTTTGCAGGGATATCATCGCAGTTGATCTAAGAAATACACAGAAATACATTATCATGCGCACAGTGCTGACAGTGCAAGTAAACTTTTCAGACTTCTAAGTCACACGCATGAAGAAGGGTTTCCCAAAGAATGCCACCTGAGGACTCCAGGAGAAGCTATATAACTCTGCAACAATCATCTTGGGTTCAAACACAGATCGAGCACAAACTGGAAGACGAAGAAATACCTCTTCCGCATTCCCTCTTCATCTGTAAGGAAACATTGCTTGTGCGAAATGGACATAGCTCAGTGGCCACAGAATGTTTGTTTGAAAGCAACCAGCTTGCGGCATCTTTTCTTTTCTTCCCGGCGCAGGCACCACAAAGCGGTTTTGAACGCAAGTGTCCTGCTGGAAGTCTCTTGTGAACGTCGTAAAAGGGCTGTAGCTTTCCCACACCCACCTCGATGTTGTACTCCTGCACAACTCAAAACTCTTCACAACCAGTCAAACTTCAAAGGCACTGTGTTTTTCTCTCATGTAGTTTTGCTTGAGTCTCAATGACTGAAAATTTGGCACGCTTTGACCTACAGCAAGCAAGGGCAAGTGGATATCTAATGCAACCAAAGCTGCTCCTATGCTTGGCCATCTCCATTTGTTGGCTTGTTTCCCCGGCTATTCTGTCGGAGAACTATACCAATAGAGCCTCATATTGAATGGACCTTTCAAGACCCAACATGTTTGGCGGCAATTTTCAATGCTAGCCAGTTGCCAGTTTCCCCTTCCAAAGAAAGCACTTGTGAAGGATTCTTCAGTGGAAAGCAATGTTCACACATCGCTCACCAAAATATCGACATAGTTCAATACAATTTGCATTTAATTTGTATCAAATCAATAACATGTTGCAAACCAAACATCCATCTTCATTAACATATAACTCATGAGGTCAAATCTGTAGCAGCACCGGCTGGGCTGGGGGAAGTTTCAATCTATGTACAGTATGCATGCATGCATGTATGCCATACAAAGTGCGCGCTCGTGCACGAGGATTTGCCAGTGATGAAGTGTGAGGTGATATGGTGAAGAAGTGCTGAAAGTGTGAAGTGATGTGGTGAAGAAGCGCTGATACGCATCTACAAATCTTGCGAAGAGCTGAATCTGCACACCTTGCAAACTATCTGCGCCACTTATATACTTCTTTCTGTCCAGGAAACAGGGCTCTGGCCGCTGGCCGATATCTTTCTCAACTCTTTCACTAACTCGAATGACTCTTTCACTGCCAGGCGCGACAAAACCTCCCAAATCACCGCTTCTCGCGTAAACATCGACAACGCTGTTGGACCTCTAAGCCGACCGCAACATGTTTTGGTTCTTAGCGTGTCGCATGATTCTTCAAAGACAATGTATTGAACACGAAAGCCAAAAGTACTGCAATTACAGTAAGGGTCGCTGTTTATGATCCGAATTACTGTCTTCGTGTGGTTGTTTGGGGTTGTTTGGTGTTTAACAAAACTCAGGGTCCTGAAAAGTGCGAGAAGAACATGTTTTCCATGATCAAGTCTGAGTCTTATGATAGTTAGTTGTTTGGTTGTTGCTCATCTTGCAGTGTATCGGAATCCATATGGACAAAAAATGAATGTCCAAAGCATCAACTTCGTACACAGCAAAGAGTAGTGCAAAAACGCAAAACAGCGTAGTCGGTCAACAGGTGCCACCGCCAAAAAAAAACAACCTGATTCTGACACATTTCTGCATGCCCTCAATTCCCCCAAGTTTGTTACATCTTCTTTTCTCAATCTCACTCTAGGTACTTAGGTGACCTAGGTGCTTCATATCCGCGCTTTGGATGCTGCGATTTGCTATATCATTGTAGCTCTGTTGTGTTTCCCATATGATATGATGTTTACGATACAGTACTAGTAAGGTAAGTCTTGCTGCTTTCATATGTTTTCTCAGGCCATGATATAATCATCGTCCCCATACCACCAGTCATCTAGTTCTGTGCCTTTGATTCTTGCCTTGTTGGACTAAGACCATGGCACAGTGTTATCTCACAAACTTGGAAATGCCGCAGGTCTGTGCGAGTCTATGCTGTCTGAGTTTGCATGATCAACACAGCGGTTGTGGCACACATGTTGAACTACAATCCCAAATGACACGAACATGCAGCCAAGCTGCCTTCAGACCGGGCAACTGTGAAATTGACTCCTGCCAAGGAAAAAGGAGACTTGCACTGTCCTGAATGGCTAAATGGCTAAACAATAGGCCCGTTCCGCCCTGCTCGCTGTTTCTGAACTGGAGCTCATCAGGATCCATGTCCGCAGAAACATGTCTGGAGTGAACCGTTCTAAAAACTGCCAAAAGCTGAAGAACAAGACTCAAGCCGCCGTCAAGATCACCGTTTGTCTGCACTGTTGTCATTTGAGAGGGTCTTGGGGTGCTCCATGGAAACGCACTGGCACATTTTTGGAGTGAGCTGCCATTATCTTTGCTAATAAATTCAATGAATGTAATTTCGTTTGAGAACTTAACAAGTCACGTAGTTTGATCTCTTCATTGAACCATGGGTTTGAAGATTCAAGCATGTGTATATGCGTACATATATATATATATTTGTTTTTTTCTTTTTTTCTTCGTGTCTTTTCCGAAGCTCTTCACTCGGCCGTTTTGGCCCTAAAGCAAGTCGGCAGCTTGCTTTGCCTTCCATCTGCCCCGCATGGATTTCTGAGCTGTTTGCTTGCATGGAACTGTCCTTCTTTGCAAAGTGCATGGGATTTGCACTGCTGGCAAATAAGTTTGCCACCTTGCCGCCACATCACATGTGTGCAATGGCCTTCCCAACCGACAGCCGCCTCCCAAGGTCCATTCCAGCAAGGAGTGGTAGCGAGCGCCACCAGCTTTTCTTTTGCAGCATGCCGCAAAATGCGGCCTTTGCACTCCATGCACACAAGGTAGTTCTTCTGGAGCTCGAATCGGTGGGCTGACATCTCAGGCAGCGCGCCCGTCAGCATCTGCTGTATCGTCTCTCCTTTGGAGAGGCCTTGTTGGTTTCCTCCAGTGAGGTGGAGGTTTTTCGCCGGCCGGACACTTCTCATTTTTAACAGCTTCCAAATCAGCCATCTTCCAATGTTTGGTGATCCGTTTGCTACAGCCTCCACACTGAAGGCCAGAGCCTTTGGTCTGCCATACATGCCCTCGTTCTTGGCGCTGATTTCCGATGTCCAAAAACAGCTGACTCTTGGCAGCTCTGGCTTGTTCTCTATTCTTTTTCCCTGTTTCCTTGGCCTCATGCAAGAAGTGACCCTTATCCTCAAAAAGGTGCCTGATGCGCTGAATTGCCAGTGGAGCGATCTTCTGGTACCTCTGGTCAGTCACCTTCAGTTCCTCCTGCACTTGCACCACCACTTTCTTTGACAAATCCAGGTAATGGGCCATCAATCTCAAGCCGTAGCACGTTCTAACGACTGAACTCCTGGCAGCACTGTGGTGACCGCGCCTTTGCGGTAAAGTACTCCGTCAACTTGTGTGTGGTGCACCAAGGCGACAACGTAATGTTTGAGTCGCACATCTTTGCTTGTGGTTGCTATGCCTATGGTCACCTTGTCGGATTCTTGCAGAACCACTTCGTCATGCATGGTCCAGGATCCCCATGTCGGCGCCTCCAGTGGATATCTCATATGTGGGCATTTGGATTAGGCCCTGTGACCAAAAATCCAGATTCACCCCCATCTCGACTTCTGCCTTGTCCGCAGGATCGAGCGGACTGCAGGCTTTTTGGGTCTGTGGGCATGTCCAGAGCAAATGAATGGTGGTTGCTTCAACTTGACAATGTGGGCAGATCACGCGCTTGCCCTCTTGCCCTTCCGAACTCTTTGAAAAGAGAGCTCCTTGATGCCATGTCTGCAATGCCAAATTTTGCTGTTTGTTGAGTGTTCGACTCAGTCGCCGCCATGGGAGCCAATCCAGGGGTTGCTGCACCTCTGACAGATGTGATCGTTGGTTGATCTTCATGACCGTCTCCCATCTTCTTGCGCTGGCTAGCTCTTGCTTGAGGAAAAACCAGTCTGCATGCATGTTCAGGCGGAACTCGGGCTGACCATTGTGGCCAGGCTTGGTCCATTCGCCGTGGCTCTCATAGCTCCAGCCGTGTTCATAATGTAGGTAGCATTGCAAAGCTGCAACAGGTCCTTTGGCGTGCTGCCATGGATACTTTGCCTGCTGGAGTCTGTCACGATGCACTTGCCAGGCTTTTTCTAGGTCGCGCCCCAGATGTTCAGGCCAGTTGCCATAGAAGCGATGGTATAGCCTGACCTGATCTTCAAATGCACCATAGTCAGGGTCACGGTGTTGAGGCATCATGTCAAAAAGAATGTCAACATTCCCTGTCTTTTGCAAACCCATCTGACGGCCCATTGTGGCCTTGAGGCGTCGCCTGACTTGCGGTGCCAGGCCCATGGCCTCATGTCCCCAACTTATGCCGGCAACAATGGACCCCTTGTACAACTTCAAGCGAATGGACTGCAGAGGGATCTTGAGCACCTGCAACTTCCTGGTTTTGCGTGCTGCCTTGCTGCGACGTCCTCTCATTGTCTGGATGCGTCGAAGACGCCCTGCCGTGCAGTCAACTCCCAGGTCTCTCATCACGTCATGTATACGTTGTTCTTGTAAGATCCTCTTGACAGCTCCGTTCGAACATACAAATCCAGTCTTCTGGGCTGAGACTTTCAAATCATCCTTCTCCAGTTCTGTTCGCACAAAGTCGTATGCCTGGATGGCAATTCTGGCTGCGTTGTGAGGATCCTTGTCAACCACATCAAAACCCAGATCGTTGATCCAGAGGTCTGTATGCAGCTGAGGATATTTTTTGTGGAATTCCTTCAAAGCTCTCTGCAGGTACACTTTGGCAGCCAGAGGTGCTTGAGGGTCTCCAGCAAGGATGCCATGCGTGCCCCACAGTGGTTCTGATGCCTCTCCTTCTGCCTCAAGGATCCGGCTACCGCTGTAAACTTGCATTGCCATGGCCGCATGCGTTGCAGGGTATGTTGACTCGACCCATCGATTTGCAAGCTTCTGCAAGCAAATGCGGTCATAGAAATTGGAGAGATCCAAAAGGACCGAAACTACAGTACGGCGGTGCGCTGTGTGGTGTTCAGTCATACAGGATCTCTTGAGCGCCACTTGCAAACACTCAGTTCCAGGGACTGCTCTCTCCCAGGGGTACTCATCCTGAATGTTTTGTGCCCACTGTTTGGTGTGCTTGTTTCGAAGGCGACACCAAAGCCTGTAGAGGGTGGCCACCAATGCGATTGGTCTTTCAATCACTTGTGACTTCGGCAGGAGGGCAATTAAAGATGCACCCCATTGTTGCGGGATCATGGCCACGCTTTCAATGTGATGGAACATTTCCTTCAAGTCAGTCATGGCACTGTATGGAAGAGCTTTGAGGAAATCAAAACCGATGCCGTCCAGCCCTGGTGCTTTCAGAGCCAGCTGTTTGATGGTGTACCAAATGTGCGCCTCTGTGAGCGGCTCCATTGCCTTGGCTTCAGACTGACCCTTGTCGATGAGGCTTTCCATGCGCGCAATCAGAACCGGTTGATCTTGCACTCTCCAAATGTCGCCCCATTGACTGACCCTCTTTGCCATGCGCTCTTCCCTGGGCAGGGTTTGAAAAGGCCGCAAGTACGGCAGCTGGTCTTTCTTGAGGGTTCTGTACAGGCCTTTGCAGCCTTTGTGCGCGGCTTGGGCAAGCCACTGCCTGTATTCCTCTGTCTCTTGTTGCATGCTGGTTTGCTGATGAAGTTCTCGCTGTTTCTGTGTGTAGTTCAACAACACATGAATGCGCTCTTCACCATGTTGGTACCAAAGCATCTCAAAGAGCATCTTGTACCCCTGACATGACACCGGAGCATCATTGCGCCAGTTCTCTTCAATGTGCCAGCCCAATTTCTGCAGCGCGCCTTGATCCTGAGTTCTCGATCTGCTTGGCGCAACAACCTTTGTAGTCTGATCTCAATTTGGCCCCAGAAAGCGAGGCTCCCTTGTCTCCAAATCCAGGGTTTGCTAGGGTCGTTCAAAGGTCTTTGCACATAATTCAATGCTGTGCCTCTGCCAATTCCCGGTTGCTCCAGATTTTGCAGCGCATACCTTTCGATTCGGCTGTAGAGGCTACCAACTTGATTGGTGAGGTTGTCAGGTTCTTTGTTCAACCACTTGACTTCAACTTGCTTTTCCTCAATCTGATGCCATTCTTTATCACGCTTTTGCATCTGCGGTGCTGGCCCAAACTTGGACAATTGCCGGACTACGACTTCCTCAAAATGCCCAGCAATGCTGAAGCGTAGCATGGCATGTGGCTTGAAAGGGACCATCCAGTGTGCCTGAATGTGCATGTCCGCAATCAGCAGGTTTGATACGAGGGCCCAGTCCAGCTCACTACCTGTGTTGCATGTTTCCTCTCCAGTTGCCAGCATCTGCACTTGCATGGTTTGTGCCATGGTCGTAGTCATGAAAACTTCTGGGGCGATGTTGAAATCACCAAAAATCACAACCAGTTTCTGCACCTGTTTGACAAAAGCCAACAGACTGCCCCAAAGTGTGGCATTGGTCGGTCCCTGAAGGCCTTCTCCACACTTGAAATACGTCATGATCATGACCAGTTCGCTGTTGGCAAAAGTCCAGAGGACAGCATACCACCCACACCCTTCAATGGTTTGTTTCTGCAAGAAATGGAAATGCATGTGCCAGGGAAATACCATCATGAGCCCCCCATAGGTGCCTCCTTTGACACTCTCAGCAGCCGGTTCACCTAGGACCCCAAGGCCTCTAGTGGCAAACCATTGCACCATCTTTTCATGGTCCCTAGAACCAAGGTGAGTTTCAACCATGAAAAGCGGTTTGCGAGGACGGGTGACAACCCACTGTCTGACTGCCTGCCCTAGTTGTGGTGACATTGGCAAAGTCAAATTCTATGCTCTCCGTGCACCCTCGTTTGGGGTGTGGTGTCTCCAGCTGTCGGCTTTGTTTGTCCTCCAGGTCGCTGCCCACATTGGCAGGTAACAGGCGGCATGATGGTATTGCCCACACTTGGACAATCTGTTGTTTGATCTTTTCACTGATCCCTTGTATGGCCTTGGGATAGGCCCCATCATCTACTAGCCAAAACAGCCCTCTGTAGACAAAAACAGCAAAGAAATGACCTTCTTGGTGAGCCGTGCACAAGAAGCCAATGACTGAGAATTGTTGCGTCTTTGTTTCATTTCCATCCATTGTCAAAGGCAGGTTGAAAATGGAGGGTACCTGAAGGTCACGGTGATGTTTGGTCCAGGCCCCATTTACTTGCCGATATCGACCGATTTGAGCCACCCATAGTCCCTCACCGTCAAACACTTGGCCTTCTGCTGTGTTCGCCCATGTGGCTATGAGTTGCTCCAGGTCATTGGTTCCCTGATCTTCATGGAAAATCAGGTGCATTGGGAATGCTCGACATTGATGAACCTCTTGCCTGTAGTCCACATGATGGTAGCTCTGTATCACTCTTTTTGTTTCCGCCAGAGCAACCAGTTCCTGCAGAAAATGAGATGCATCATCCTGCTTGCTATCATCAAATTGTTCCCATAGTTTCTCAATGCCCGGAAGATTCGGTAGATGCACGATGTTATCTTCCCTGAGTGCCTCCAGAACTGCCCCTGTGGTTTTTGCCCACAGCTACAGCTGCTTGCCATCCATGAAACTCCCAGCCCATGCCCATAGACGGAAAGCAGCGTTTGCAAAACATCTATTGTTTGGGTTGCCCAGCCTGCATTGCAAACACTGAGCCACAAAATCGAGCGGGCTCGTGTGACCCCGCATTGAGTCATCTTTCACATCGCCTGCTTCATCTTCGCTGGTATGGATCATTGTGACATCGTGATCACCAGCACCCCCTGTGAAGCCAGGAAAAGCTCTGGCCTCGGTAGTGGCCATCATCTGGATGGCCGGTGTCCCCATGTCAGGAAAAGAAGAGACTTGCCCCCCACATCCTGAGCCAAAAACTGCACAACCAGTCGCTTTGCTCACTCTGGTCCCCTGAGGTGTAGCATAGCTAGTAGTTGTGTCATCCCCCTGCTGAGCTCGTGCCAGAGCCATGGTGTTACCCGCACTTGCTTCTTTTTGCGGCTGTTTCACCAAGCTTTGTTGCCAGGTCTTTCACCTGAGCTGATGTCGCCTGCAATCCTACACTAGCCATCGCGGTGACCAAGGCCTCTGGCCATAGCTCCTCAGCCATTTCAGTATCTTCCTTCTTCTGGTTTTCCAGCTGTTGATTGTATTGGGATGTTGTCGTCTGCAGCTCCTTTTGCGCGGTCTCGATCTTTGTCTGCAGCTCCTTGAGATCTTGCAACAGCTGGGTGTATTGAGTCTTCACTGCATCAGCCTTTTTCTCTGTGAGTTGTTTCAGGGTACCTACAGCCTGTTTCACTTTGGATGCTAGTGGCGGTTCCGATGGAGTGGGAGCCACCAGCTTTTCTACCGCCTCCTTGAGGTCTGTTGGAAGGCTCTGCAAGTGCTCCTTGATCAAAGTCGGTAGATCTGGAGTGACCGGCGTCTCAACCTCCACAACTCCCATAGCCTTGGTAGCTGGTCCCAGTGGTCCTTCAAGGCCTTGTGTATCGCTGGCTGTTTGGCCTTTTTGGCCTTCTTTCCTCGTTGGCCACCATGAAGACCAGGTGGCGGCTCGAGCAGGGCGTCCTTGAAGGTCTTTGTCGGCCACCTCTGGCCTGAACCATCAAAGTTCCATGATGCCCATGTCACCTTTTTGGATTTCCTCAAATCCGGTAGGTGATCTTTTTGCCATCTTGCTCCACATTGGTTGCGTGTCAACTTGGGATGCGTCATCAATCTATCTCCCCAAATCCAGCTTTGCCGGCAATGGGAACAAACCATATGTTGCCTTCTCATCTTTGAACACGTTCTGGCCCTTCTTGCCTTCAGTCTTGTTGCGACCGTGTAGTAGTGGGCAGCCAGGTGACCGACAGGTCACGTGGCTTGATGCTGAAATGGCTTGAGCCACATATATATATATACATATGTATATACGTATATATATATATATATCAAGTTTCGGCTCGAGCTGGGGTTTCGCCTCGAGCGCGGCACTGGAGCTTCCTCTTTGAAGCTGTCAACGGCCTGATCGTAGAGCACGACGGCAACCACGCCATCAGCTCCACCAGTTCTACATCCAGCAGAATGACTTGGGGCCGAGCGTACGAGAAGGATGCTCCAACTGGATATGGCAGGACAAAATCCAAGCTGGATTTGTATGCCGCAAAAATGCGGCGAGGCTTGGCCGCGGCCCCCCAAAAGGATACAGCACAGGTGGATCCTCCAGGTCACCAACACGGCCGAAGGCCATAGCTCCTCCGCCGGGCCTTCACAGCCGGCCACCCAAGGCCACCAAGATCCAAAAGGCCACTGCGGCCATCCTGGCTCCAGCTTGGAACACCCTCGACAAGGCCCTTCAGGCTAAGCTCCAAGAGTTGGGCATCACGCCCCCTCCACCAACACCAGAGCCCGACTTGACCGAGGTGTTGGTGGAGAACGTTACCACCCACTGTCAGGGACCTAGTGGAGAAGTTGACACGTCCGGCACCGCCCACAGAGAAAGATGTGGCCTCGAAGCTCAAGTCACAAGTGACTCTCCTCAAGGATTTGTCACGCAAGAAGGCCACCTTGCAAGGACGGATTGACTCCACAAAGAAAACATACCAAGATCTCCTCGACGAGATGAAGAGCATCCAAACTCGCATCGAGACCGAACAGCACACCTTGACGGCCACAAGCGCCTCCTACATGTCCCTTGTGAATGCGGACAAGCCTGACTTAGGTGATCTCCCCGAAACTGGTGGAGCTGACCCCGTACCGGATGCGGTTGCTGGGTTCATCAACACTTTAGGTGTCAGCCTCACAGCAGAGCAACAACAGCTGCTGCAGCTGATGCTCAAAAGGCCGCAGACAGAAGCAACGGATGAAGCCAAGAGGCGCAAGACTGAAGCTTCGGGGGACATGTCGTGCGGGTAACCCCGCTCCAGTCGACACACCATTTGATGCCAAGGGGTCTTTGACATGCACTTCATTGCATGCATGGGGACACACTTCCGACCTTGATTGTGGGGAGCAACACAATCTTCTTTCCTTTTCTTTACCTTCAGGCTCAAGACACAGCTCACCACGGGGACGAGTGAGCTATGGGCCGCAGAGACGCCGACCTTCACTGAAGATTTGTGGAGGGGGGGGCGTTGACTACGTCTTCCCAAGCCTTGAGCACTCCTGCGGTGGCACCGAGCTGTTCTACCTCAGAGCGAACCTCGTGTCCCGCTTCTATCGGGACCACCCCAGGTAGGTGCGAGCAGGGCTTCATGGAAGAAGATTTTGGCACTTCGGCTCTGACGGAAGCTCAGAGATTTCTTTTTGATCTTTGTCAGCAAGACCTGACGCTCTCAGTGCAGAGGTACCGCACCTCGGCGGACCCTCATCATGGACAACAGGTGCTAGCTGATTTGAAACGAATGCAAAACATCATTCACAAGCATCTTAGTTTGCCAGGGACACCCGCTGGCCAATGGCAAATGTGTTCATCATCTCTCAGGTTCTGACCTCCATCTTGAGGAATCCGGATGGCTACAACCTCTGTTTTGGCAATGCTCCTTTCCGGAGCTGGTGCTGGACAGGGGCCTTTGCAGAAGATGCCTATCTGGCTTGGGGCCAACTCAAGGTGCCACCCGCCAGTATCTTTCCAGTCCGGATCCTCAATGGCTTCCCACGCTGGCCAACATGGACATGATGGGAGCATTTCGAACAGGGAAGTCAGGCTGACGCATCCGACTTCTTGGGCTACCTATGGGAATTTGCACGGACGAGTTTCTTTGGAAGCGAATTTTTTCACTGGACTCTTTCCGGCCAGTTGGAAGAACGAGAACAGATGCCCTTAAACATCTTGTTCCCAGGAGGAGACTCTCCTGTCACCTTGGATGAGCTCATCAACGACTGGGCTAATGAAGAAGGAGGCCAGTTCCTGTTTGGAGCTCCGGACGCACTGGTTCTTCAGCTGCAGCGCTTCCAACTCAAGGAAGGCACCTGGACAAAGCATGATCGGGAACTGGACCTGTTGACGGAGATCAACATTCCCTTCTCTGAAGATGGCAACCACATCCACCAAGCGGTGTACCGCATTGTCAGCTTGGTTCTCCATCAAGGAGAAGGCCACCAGAATGGGCACTACCAGACTGTCCTCCTCATGGACAATGCTATGTGGCTAGCGGATGACGAGGCATACCCTGTTCCTCTCAGCCATCTCTCCCAACAACAACGGAAGGAGATCCTTCAAATTTGGTTGGTCAAAGAGCCAGAGGACGAACTGGTTGAGGACACCCAAGCGGCCTACCAGGCACCAGCCGCCAAGAAACAAAAGGTTGCTCATGAAACGCTGCACCTGCTCTTTGGGAACGTCACTCAGTATGGGGCAAAAGTGCAGGATTGGATTTGGACCGAGCCGGACACCCTGCTCTTCTTGCAGGAAACACACATGGGAGAGAAGCAGACTAGCCAGGCGGTCCAGTATTACTCCACCAGGGGCTGGAAGGCCTATGGCATCCCGGCTCACCCCACCGGGCAAGGGGCACTACTGGAGGTTTCCTTACCTTGCATTCCACGAGGCACCTCACGCATCAGGCCCAGTACTTCACTGAAGCCGGCAATGGATGGACTTCCATGGGACTGCAACGGGACAACTTCCAGGTCTTCATCATCCAGATCTACCTCCGCACTGGAGAGACGTCGCCTCATTCTCAGTCATTTGTTGGCCTACTTGCATCATTTGAGGGCTCCTTTCATCATAGGCGGGGACTGGCAGAACGACCCGGAAGCCTTAGCTGCAACTGTCATCCAAAGCAAATTTAAGGCGGCCACCACCCTCCAGGGAAGCCAACTGGACTATCTCCTGGTCATTCTCCCCCGAAAGTCTCCTTTGACTGCAATCAACTGGCCATGGCGGTGCAGCAGCTCCAGCGGTTTCCACCTATTGGCAGGACCTTTCAACTCCCACATCCTTGGACCAGCTTCCCAGAAGCGGACGGGCCCTTTTGGATCATGAATGACCGCGTTGAAGGTGTAGGCTCCGACTTGGCAAGATGGGCCACCCAAACGGAGCAGTACATCACACAGCTTCTCCACAAGCCGGTCACTGGGAGAGGTTCCAACATCTCTCTGCTTCAAGCTCCCTTAGTGGATTCCACCACATCCAGGACGTGGATGCGAGGAGCGGTGGCCTTCTGGGAGAAGCTCAATGTACGCATCAATGTGGTCCACCACTCTGGCCACAAAAGGGTCCTCAGAGACCTCTCTCACATGATGGTGGATGTGCATCGTTATGGCTCGGACGATTTTCAAGCGGACCTCTTTTTGGCCATTTTGCAGCAGTGGCTTCAGAGCCCGGCCAAGGACCCTGCAGAGCTGAAAGCTATTGTCTTGGATCAGGAGCAAAAAGCCCAGAAGCAAGCGCTGTATTCCACCAGTCTGGAATTTCAAGAATGGCTCAGCAAAGCGCACCAGAAGGGTCTCGGCGGACTCTTCCGGAGCCTTCGTCTTCGTGATCAAGCATGGCAGCGGCCTTTTCAGAGTCTCCCAGCTCCGGAGCGAATCCGGGCCAGAGAACCAAGCCCCAGTTCAGATCCGAGGTCTGGAGCACCTTCGAGTTTCAGCCCTACAGGAAGCTGCCACTTGGGCATCCATAGATGCCTCACTGCTCCAGAAATTGATGCGCCGCCTACCCAACAAAGCGGCTGGGCCGGACGGCATATCCTACGACATGCTGCGCCACTTGCCCTACCAGGCGGTCTCTCGTCTGGCAGCTCTCCTCACTGAGATGGAAAGGAGTGGGCAATTGCCAACGCAGATGCGCTACACCAATGTGGTTCTTATCCCAAAAAACAGCAATGTTGAGAGACCCATTGCACTCACCTCTTGCCTGTACCGGGTTTGGGCCGACATCCAGAAATGGAAGATCTCCCTGGACCATGCTCTGCCATGGGATCAAGCAAGGCCCAAAAGGGACTGCCTGTCCATTGCAGTGGGGAGGATGCTCAAAGCAGAAGTTCGCAAACATCAGGGCATCCACACCGTGACCTGCCTAGCGGACTTGTCGTGCTTCTACGACACGGTCAATTTGGACCACATCATTGAGCCGGCTGCTGAGCTCCAATATCCTCCGGTGCATCTCAAGTTGGCTTTGGATCTCTATGCGGGGCCTCGTTTGCTACAAGCGGAAGGCATAGCAGGCACTCCCACCCACTATGCCAAAGGCATCCTTCAAGGATGCCCTCAGGCACCAGCCATCTCCAAGCTGGTGCTCTACAAGCCGCTTCAGGAGCTCAACCGGCTGCATCCGGCGGTGGCGCTACAAACATGGGTGGATGACGTCTCGTATGACGTGGTTGGAAGTGATCCTGACTATGTGGCCAGAGAGGCCATCCTGGCTTACAGGACCCTCAACAGGCTCCTCACGGAAGCGGGTCTCAAAGTCAACAACGACAAAACAGGGTTCTTATCTAGCAGCAAAGAAACTGCCAAAGCCTTGCATCCGCGACACCACAATGTTCTTCGAGACTTGGGAGTCGATGCAACTGCTGCACGTCACCGACGGGTGGCTCAGACCAAGAAACGGTTCCTTAAGGGTCAAGCAAGAACGGGCATCCTCCATCGCCTCAAGCTCCAGCGCAACATCCGCTACAGACTGCATCGGAGTGCAATCCACCCTGCGATGTCTTGGGGGGCTCAAGCCACCGGATTGGCACCGCAAAGGCGGCAGCAGCTTCGAGTCTTAGCGGCCCGAGGTCTTCATCTGCAGAAGTCAGGCTCGGTGGACGTTGTGTACGACATGAATCCCAAATTTCCTGACCCGGGTGACTCGATCATTCAACAGCACCTCTTCTCGGTCTGGAAGATTTACCACTCCTTCGATGAGAGCACGCAGCATCTTTTCTGGACCAGTTGGAATGTAGCTTTGGGAGCATTGCAAAAGGCCAAATATCGCTGGCAAGTGGTCCATGGGCCCATGCAGGCTTTGCAGGCCTATTTGCTTGACTATGACTTCGACCTGTCCAACGCCAAAGCTTGGAAACGCACCGGCTACGGGGGCATACCGGACTGCCTGCTGTGTCTTGAGGAAAGCTGGCCGCTGCTCAACCACAAGTTGCAGGAGGAATTTCGGTGGCAGCGTTTGCTGCGTCTAACCCGCTATGAGGGGTGCCACGACTTGGAAAGGCAGCTTGATTGGCAGATCTCCCGAGTAATCCAGAAGTATACGGACGACAAGCTCGGCCCAGCTCTTCGGGCCTTCCATCAGGGCACCTACCATGGAAACAGCGCCTACAAGCTGGCACTGAGCCGGAATTGTGGCAGCGAGGCATGGTCCAATCCATTTTCTACCTCCAAGAGGGTGGCATGGGAACCTTTGTCACGGAGGGCTCATGGACTCCACAAGACACCTTTGACGTACCGGCAGGTCATGCCATTACCTTGGGAGTGGCTCAGACCTGCAAGGATGTCCGACACAAAAGCGCTTTGTCTTTGTGGTAGCCATGTACCATGTTCATTCCAGGCAGCGCAAAGCAGCTCTCAAAGGCATAGTCCCGGGCAAAGCCACTCAGGCAAGGGCTGTCTTCTATGGCCTCAAGCGCCTGGCGCTCCATGTGAAAGAGAAGGTCGCCATCGGCATCCATGTTCACGCTGTCTGGAAAGCTTGGAGTCCCACCAAAGCCTACGAGACTTTTCCGGATTTGTACCAAGGCCTGGACTTTGACGACTTTGATCACGTCCGACCCCTTCTGTTCAGCAAAGCAGAGGTTGACTCCAATGAGACCAGGCAGGCCTTTCAGGCTGATGTGGATCGGCTGGCTCGCAGCTTTGCTCAAGCATCCAGGAATGAAGAAATTCTGGATCTGCAGCGCCACATCGACGAAGATACGAGGGACATCCTCCATGTCGCGGGGGCAAGAATGGACATCTTGATGAAGGATCGCTCCCATTTTTTGCACCAGGGCCAGAAGATCCAGCAGGACTCCAAGGTCCCACTCATCCAGCAGAAGAAGGTCATTCTGGACCAACTTCTGGCGGCGCCGGAACAAGGGGGACACCATTGGCAACCTTACAGGACCGGGGTGCGTTGTCAGCAATGCAAACAACGGCTACATGCCAAAAGCCTCATGACTGAGCTGCGGCCGGCTTTGACCTCAAGCGGTGCCGCCCACGGCGTCCAAGAAGACCCGCCTCAACGACCTCATCAGTGCTCAGTCAGGGGTCCAGCAGGGCGTCCACCACCTTCGGTTGGACAAAGCTTACCTGAGGTGCTCCGAGTGCCACCTCTACATCCTTGCCAGATGTCGAGAGGATGCTTTTGCCTCCTTCGTTGGAAGCCCCTGTCACGTTGGGCTGATGGAGAGCAGTGCCTGGACCGGGCATCCTTCTCATGTGGTCATGAGACGAGGCCAGCAGCTCTCGCGCTCACGATGTGGTGGCAGGAGCAAGGTAGTGGACGGCAACATCCAGCTGACCGAGAAGATGTCCCGAAGGTGCGTCATGGCGGGTGCAACTGATCTCCGCCAATGGTTCACATGATTTCACCCGAGAGCACGCAATGGCACAGAGAAGTCGCGCAAAAATATATATATATATGTATATATATATATATACATACACAGTATGTAGTATGTAGAGTCGAACCTTCACCTGTGACCGTCCAAAATGCAACTGCAGCCAATCCAAGCTTGTTCAAACCTGTTTTTGATAAAGGGCTGCTTTGCGCTTGATACGCATTACAAATCACCCTCGCAGTGTTGATCTGCAACCCATCATCAAAGACTTCTTCGCTGTCTCTCATGTTCTGAAAACACAGGCAAAGAACACATTTGTGCATGTTGCGCTGGCCGGGCCGTCTGACAACAATTTGTGGTACCCAACAAGCTGGAGAGGCTCAAATTCTTGGCAGTTGTGGTGCTACCTGCATGAACAGCGATGTAAAACCCAATGGATGTTCGATGCATTCGGCACATAAACTTGAAATTACACTATTCTGTGGGTATCAAAAAGAAGCTGAGAAAATGAAGGCTCCGTGTTGTTTGTGGTTCGTGGCTGATACGCCACCCTTTGTGGGGTGGGGTGGAGTGGGGTGGGGTGGCGTGGGGTAGGTGGGGGGTAATGACGTGCTTGTTCCGAAGTAGGGATGCAGTTATGCGTACCTCACTGTGTTTTCCAGGTATTACAGTGTACATATTTTTATCACGGTTGCTTCTATGCAATATCCAAATCTACTGCAAATACCAAAAAATCCAATAAACAATTCCGGTAATGACCTTCTAGTCGAAAGAAGAACGCTTTTTCACAGGTGTCTTTTTAATGTGTGTTTGTTTTTCTTGCGTGTTGAGTTGCAAAGTGTTGCAAATAAAGAACAATTATCATGAAAGAACTCTTCGTTGAACTTTGGGATGACTGCAAATAACTTATCATCAGACCTTCGAGAATACGTTTCCAAACTTTTGTTCTCACACTCACATGTCACAAGCATCTTCCGGTGGGAAACTTGATGCACCGGCTAAGACACGTCTAATACCAACAAAAATCATACTGTATATAATATATACAGTATATATATATACATGAAAGAAAACAACCAAACAGCACGAGCATACAGTTGCAGGGCGGCGTGTCAGAAGTGTCCCTTGTTTGCTGCCCCCTATGGACTTTGGCCTGAGAGACTGGAAGGTGAACTATCTGCAATATCGTCGTGAAATTCAACGAAACAGCTTTTGAGTATCCAAGATGTCGTGTCTGTGAGACCAGATTTCAGTCCTGACACAATACAGCAGCAGCCCTCATTAAGTGCCAATGTCCCAGAGGGAACAGCAATGTGTGCGGTGCCCTTCACTTGGTAGAGCCACGTCCTGTGAGTAGAACCGAACGACGGTAACAAAAAGCGATGTGTATAATGTATTGATAAGAAAATGAATACATAATATATACAGTATCGTATATATACATAAATATATATATATATATTGAGCTGTGCTGGAAACCCCTTGATGGATTGAAAGGTCATATTTCCTTGCGCGCGCAGTTTTAGCTTACGCGGCTGGTTTGTGGTAGAAGGGGCTTACGCCAGGTTTACGCCACAGCAATGCACTCAAACTTCCACACCACTCCAAGAGAAAAATTCGCGCGACGTTTGAAAGACCATCCAGGTTGTCGATGATTCGGCTGCGCTGCTTCACTTGCAGCTGTGAAAAAGGACGCTGTTTTGGTGCTATGAGTGGGCAACTGAATAGAAATCGAAGTTGTCTTTACGCGGTGCCTACGCGGACCTTGCGCCAAAAATCGGTCCATTGTCAGTGCTCTGGGGGTGGTATGAACTTAAAAGTCCTTACAGCATTAAAAAAAATGCGCGTAGTCGTGAAGTGACCGTCGACACGGCACGGCTGCGGAAAGAAGTGCCAGCAAGGTATCTCTAAGAACAAATAAAGAACTGCAAAAAAACGTTACGCAACTTGTTACACCCTCACGTCGTTACGCAACCTTACGCGCAGCAGGCTTTTGCTTACGCCAACCCTCCTTATGACCAAGCTCTTAGCAAAAATGTGAAGACAGGCTTAGGGCGCCGCTCATATATACACACACAGACACTCCATCGAGTGAGTGAGTGAGTGAGTGAGTGAGTGAGTGAGTGACTGGGTGAGTGAGCGGGTGAGTGAGTGAGTGAGTGAGTGAGTGAGAGTAGAAAGAGCGAGCGAGCGGCGAGCGAGCGAGGGAGGGAGTGAGGGTGATTGAGTGAGTGAGGAGTGAGAGAGTGAGAGTGAGAGTGAGAGTGAGTGAGAGAGAGCGTGAGTGAGAGTGAGTGAGTCAGAGCGAGTGAGAGTGAGTGAGTCAGAGCGAGTCAGCGTGAGTGAGAGTGAGTGTGTGAGCGTGAGGGTGAGAGTGCGACGAAAGTGAGAGTGAGATGAGTGAGAGTGAGCATCTGAGAGCACAAAGTGCTGCACCTGCCACGAAATCTGCACTTCGAGGTTCACAAAGTGCTGCCCCTGCCACGAAATCTGCATTTCGAGGTTCACAAAGTACTGCGCCTGCCACGAAATCTGCACTTCGAGGTTCACCAAGTGCTGTGCCTGCCACGAAATCTGCACTTCTATGTTCACAAAGCGCTGCGCCTGCCACGAAATCGGCACTTCGAGGTTCACAAAGCGCTGCGCCTGCCACGAAATCTGCGCTTCGTGGTTCACCAAGTGCTGTGCCTGTCTGCAAACAAGCCACATGTCCAAAACTCACAATTCACTGCACCTATACCATGTCCAAAGTGCTGCGCCTGCCACGAAATCTCCATTTCGAAGTAAAGCCGAGTCGATCCCTTGCACCTGTCACGAAAAGTCGACTTTGGACCACCGCAACATGAGGTTTCCCTTGCGCCTGCCACGAATAGTGACCACCATGTCTGAAAATGCGCACGGCGCCACAACGAGAGCGCAAGCACGACAAGCACCCACCGCGCCCCAGCAGATTTTGCGAGCCTGCGCAGTCGAAATGCACTTCGAAGATTTCGAGAGGCATGAATGTACTACAAATAGCAGCGAACTAGCCGCACACGCCCGCGCGACACCTCCGATTAGACACCAGTGCTTAACCACTACCGTAAGAACCCCTAGTGTGTCCACACAGTTTGAGGAAAAAAGCTGTACAATCAAGAAGGAAGGGAGAAGAGTCTAAAGATCTAAGGGAAAAGTCTAAGCAAAAAAAACAAACAACAGGAAATCATTAAAAGAATGCATTTGCTCAAGTAAACACACGATCGTGGGTATGCTCCAAGGCTTTGGCTCCAAATCAGAACTCTTCCCAGTCTGCTCTGATCTCCCTCCGATTACAAAGACTTCAAACTCCTGCAGCTAAGTTCAGCAACAACTCCGCTGAGTCAAAACTAGAGGATAAGAGGTAGCTATATAGTAGCTCTATTAGGTACTAAACACGCTCCCAGCAACAGGACGCATGACAGCTCACACTTCTTCAAGGTGGCGGGGGGAGCCTCCTTTTTTACTCGCACACCATGCTCGGAGACGTTTGGTGACCACCCATGCTTCCGCGACAGGGGTCAGAGAGGACCTTTGTACACATATTCAGAGCAACTGGTCAAACATTATCGACCATGAATGGGGTGAGGCAGCAGCCCCTTTGGCAAAGGCTCTTGCAAGTAGCTCGAGAGTGGAGTTGTCCAGCAGAACTTCCGCACCATGAAAGGCACCCTTGGGAAAAGTGGTGCCATTACATTTGTTGCCTTTATCAAGGTGTATTGGAGCAACCACAATCTGCCGGACTTTGCACAGAGAAAAGGCGGCTCGTATGATGGCAGCGTAAGCTTGTACCGTACATAAGACACCTTGAGGAAGGTCAAAATGCCAGCCGTGAAGAAAGGCATGCGCGGCCAGCTCAAAAACAGAGCATGCGAGCTCTTCTCCTTGTTTCCAGCGCAGCGTGTTACACATTCTCAAGAACACCTTGAAATTTGAACCTGACAACCTGGCCGTTGCTTTGAAGCTCATATCAACATCCAACTGCACAGTCCAGTTGTAGTTTTCCGGGCAGGAATCCCATGACCACCTGGGATATCGTTGACGGGCAGGAACTGGCACAGGTGGCGGGTTCACCGCCGGAGGCCCATTCCGAGCCCCACTGACATCCTTCTTACAGCATCGGTTAAGCTTTGACAGCCAGAGTTGCCGTGCAAAAACATCTGTCTCCTTGGATTGGAGGTTGACTCTTTCAATCTCAGCAAGCCGGCATATATGCTGTTTTGCATGAAAATCTGCAAGCCGGTTAAGAAGGATATCACGTTTGTTGGACCCGGCCACTTTCGCAGCTTCCTCTGTGACAAGCTCAGCTGGAAGATGCTCCAAAAGATGTGCGGGGCACCAAATCAACTGTAAGGGCATGTCACAGAATCCACGCCTCTGATGAATAAGCAAATGCAGGAAGTTCCACCAATTGGCATGCGTCCAGTCAATTTGCACCGACCCACGGCGTAGGAGGTCGGAGAACTGGTTGGCAATGGTGAGCGAATCTGTGTGTATCACCAGGGGTGAGTCAGCCATGGCAAAGGCTACAAGCACCGCCCATAATTCAGCACTGTAACTTGATAATCTCCAGTGGCGAACTTGGCCAACAGCATGGAGACTTTCATTCTCTGCAACCACGGCATATGCAGCAAGGGAAAGCCATGGATGATGTGAAAGCTGAACCGATCCATCTGTCCATACATGCCTGGGTCCATCTGCCCGCTCTGACCATGGGGAAACAGCCAGGGTGGAGGGCATGGATACCTGTAGCTTGTCTTTGACAACTTGTATCGGAAGTTCAGCTATACCCAACATCGTGAAATTCGGCCCAAAGTAGTGAGCTGCAGATGGCTGAGCCAAGTCAGCTGGGAATGTTGAAGCGACTCCTTGGCCGCCCCGCAGAACCTACAAGCCGAATCAGTAACAAGTCCAGCTGCTGCAAGCCTGTCGGCTGTCAAGGTGCAACCAATAACTGCGCTCTCCCAATGAAAAAGGAAGGAAAACCCATCATTGGGAATCTTGGCCAGCTTCTTTTTGGCAGACAATGTCAAAGGAAGATCAAGAAAACCATCAGCTTTCCTCAAGTCTTTCCGGGGCATCAGACAAGCAGTATGATAACACTTGTTAGCCGCAAGGCCTTTGAGGATACACTTGAGATCCGAAAGTGAAAACTCCAAAAAGTCAACGGGAGGTGCATCAAAGATGGAAAACCCAAAGGCAGAGCACCACGAGATATCCAAGATGTGGCAAGCTTGCCCAAATTGAGCCATCCAGGATTGCGGTGTAAGTTGATCCTGCTCGTATAGACCTTCCCAATCATGCCGGGCCACCTCGGACGATTGAAGAAATCTGGCAGACTCAATAATAGTGGCAACGGCCCGGTAGAGGAATGGATCCAATTTGTGGGCCTTGTGGACAATGCAGAGGAGCAGATGCTTGGATCGCCACATGGGCCTGTCCTGCCATAGAGCATCGGCAACGGCACACTGGAGCCGGGCAAGACTTTGTTCACCGGAAAGCTGCCTGCATTTTTGCATGTAGTCTGCACATGGGCCCCAAGGATGTTCACGCTCTCAACAAGACGCATTGATGGAAAGGCCAGCTTGAGAGCCTTACGAAGTGGCCCTGTAGTGGCAAAGATCTCACATTTGCTGGCATTCAGAAATTGACCACATATCGAGTCCCATAGTTCTGTCGCCCGAACTGCAGCAACCAAGTTGTTGATGGAGGGCAGACGGGTCCAAATATATGTGTCATCGATGAACGCTCTGAAGTCAATGCCATCAATATTGCCAATAATCCAAACCCACACTGCCATGTGGACATTGATGCACAGCAAACTTAATGAACATCCCTGCACAACCCCATTCGGTGTGGAGATTGCCTGAGATCTGGTCCATTGTTTGAACGAAAGGAATCTTGTCATACGAGAGTACAGGCCCAAGAATCCACAAACAAAACACCGAGGAAGGCCAAGAGCAAGAAAAATTGCCGCACATAGACGTGGCATCAGCCGATCAAAGCACTTTGCCTTGTCAAGCTTGAGGCCAGCGAAGGAGCCATTAAAGCTGTGTGCTTTATCAACCTCCGTCTGGATGGTCATGTGGACCTCGGACATGTTTCTGCCTTTGATCCCACCTTTGAGCTGTGGCGGCAGAACAGTCCGCTGCCAATGTTGAAGCTGCGAGAAGCGAAGGCCAGTGTATATAAGTGTGAATACAGATTGGAGTGAGATGAGCCTTTTGGATAAAGGTGCATCACTCCCATCTTTGTTGTGAATGACCATCCTCACCTGCGTAAGGATAGTAGGGAATTCCTCAGATCCAGCTTCAATCTGGTTGAACAGGGTAGCCACAGGCCGAAAAGCAACTGGTGGAAGTGCCTGAACCTCTCTTGTCTGCCACCCATCAAGTCCAGCTGCGGCATCTGGCCTCCTCTTGGCTGCCTGCTTCCACAGTTGATCCTCCGTGATGGGAGGTAGTTCAATACTCTTCCCTTTGTCGTGGATATAAGGCCAGACTTGCTTGAGTAGGGTCATCTCATGATCATGGCAGGTATTGACCGAAAAGACCGAATCCCAGTTGCTGGCAATGGTATTCATGGCGACTTGTGGATCATAGATAATGTTCCCCAAATCATCCTCGACAAGATTGGGTGGAACCACCTTGCCTTTCCTTTTCAGATATTGGTACACAATCTTACCAATCGCACATGATGTTGTTGCTAGCTTCATTGCGTTGCGCCACTTGGAGATTGCAGCACATTTCAAATTCCGGACTTCAAGTGCAATGGCCTGGAGAGTGATTTCCACTAGATGAGGGAGATCTTGTGCAAAAATTTGTCGTACTTGGAAAGGTTAAAAGTTTTGCCACCTTCAATCTTCGAAGAAGCCGCTGTTGAGTATTTCGAAGGGTCCTAAGATCCCCTGCACTTGTAGTAGAGCGTGTAAACCTATGTTCCAGTTCACGAAGAGATCGAAGTGAAGCCCTCAGCAAGTGTAGGCGAGGAGAGGCAAGATTACCAGAGGCGTCCTGTGCAGCACAAACCTGAACACGATGAAAGGTTGGCTGAGTGCCACGCACACATGGGCCAGCACCCCAACGAGCACCATTGAGAAGTAGAAGTTGAGTGGCAAAGTGGTTGAAAACTTCCCACTTGGCATCTGCAGTTCTGGCTGCTGAGAAGTCACCCTCATAGCCATGCCATACTTGCTCTCCAAGTGTATTGACAGGGCACCCTGGGTCATCAGGATTACACCTCTGAACATGGTCGAGATGCAGCGGGGCAGGCCTCTGCATAATGGAGCCAACCTGTTGAATCCTGTCCCATGCAAAGGTGGCCTGTACAGGTCGATGTTGACGATCACGGTGGTCCAACACCCTGATGTCAATAAGTGCAGTTAACGCTGTACGGTTCATCAGGATTCCATCAATGGAAGACTCACCTTCACCAGCAAGGGCAGAGGAATGTTGGAAAAACGTAGTAGGCCGAACAACATCACCCTGTGCATCAGTGGAAAGAAGCGGATCAGACCAGCCCCAATGGTCCAAAGCAAGTTGGACAGCCGGGTACATGCCCGGTTCCATTTGAAAATCGCCACCCAGGAGGATGGGGATGTCCCCAAATTGAGCCGCAATCATGAAGATCATATGCAGCAAATCGTTGTTTCTTGTAAATTTGGCGCGTTCAGAGGCGGCATTGGCAATACCATAAAAATTGAAGGCCAGGAGCTTTACACCAGTGGAAACTTGGTGCCAGGTAGCAGTGACACGTGCAGAGGCACGGAGCTGGGCCCATTGACCTGAAATGTCCATCTTCTCATCAAAAAGCTGGGTAAACTCTCTGTGCGAGCACGTAGCAGTACCCCCTGAGGGAACACGAAAGGTGCCATTGCTGGCACGTTGCTTCTGAAGGGGCTGTGAACAAAATAGGCTGAGATTGCACATACCAGCTTTTCGTTGCACCTCAGCTATGTTTGAGTCTGCAATACGAGCTTCCTGCAACAGAAAAACATCTGCATCCCACTGCAAGCAATTGTAATTCGTGGCAAAGGAATCCACATTTGCTGATAGGATAGACCAGCGGGGCCCTTCACCGGGAAAGCCTAACGTACTGTCAAAGATGTCAGAACCCCACCATACATGGATGCAGGACTCCCTTCTTGGCACTTCCATCATACGTGCACAAAGCAATGTACACCCAAGCTTCTTCAGTAACGACACGGCCCAGCCATTGAGTTGCTGCCACACAACAAAATTCTGAATTCTGGCACGATCAACCAGCGGAGAGGTTCTCTTCTTCACCCTGGAGTGGAAGTACAACATCGCCGGAGAGCGGCCAACATGCAATGCACACAAAGAATGGAGAGAGAGATGTGGAGGAACATCTTCCCTCTGAACCCAACGAGCATAAGGTCTGGAAGCCAGAACCACAAGGTGAATAACGAGTACCTCACGCATACCCCAGCATGAGGATGGTCTGCAGGGAGGCCCGCAGAAAGAAACCCATTGAAAAACTGGCATAGACATACCACCAGTCAGTTCATAGATCCGAGGCGGACTGAGAGCCCACTGGAGGAGAGCTGCATAGAGGCCAGCACAATCTGAAAGCATCTGTAAACAGATGAACCCACCATCTGGAAGACCAAATTCGAAACATCGCTCAAAGCCAGCCATCCAAATGAATTCGCTCGGAATTTTTCAAGCCGCCCGGTGGTGCTTAACCGGGGGCGGTGTCTCACCGTGCTCTCGATGGCGCGGTTGAACGCATTGGAGGATCTGTCGAAGTTGATCCCCGACTTGCCCAAATTGGTGGTCAACCTTCTCAGAGAGCATCTCATGCTTCTGCTCAAGCCTGCCTACTTGCTCTTCCAGCCTGTCAATGCGTTCTGAATGGATCTCCTTGGAAACTGAGCCCCGAGGCGGAGCATTCTCGTTGACAGCCTGAGGGGCACCCTTGGCTTTGCCTTTTCCTTTGCCTTTGGTGGGCGGTCGGTATGAGACCGCCGTCAGCAGGATCTCAAAGGTCTTGTCATTCACCTTAACTGAGAACTTGGATACTGTAGGAGGAACCTCAAATGAAAGCGTCCATGCACAGACTCCAGCTCGTCGGAAGGACCTTGTCGGGATACATGGTACCTTCGTTGCTTGATGAACTGCAGAGACAATATCCTTGGCAAGGATTTCTGCCGGCCATCCCAGGCTGTCCATGTTGGTCTTAGGGACCATGGCCTTGTTGATCGAACAAATGCGATCATCTTGAGGAAGGAGAAGATCTCGGGCCGTAGCCAATGCATCAGTTGCGAACCTCGGAGCAAGACCATGCTTGGTGACAGCAATGCCGCGATACCCTGAGATGGTCGAGGCAGCTTTGAGAAGGTCAGCTTTGTTAGGCCTATCAATCGGCCAAAACCTCGGAATGATAGACAGATCAGCAACCTGCTCCCCTTTAGCTACAAAGTCCCTCACGACAAGGTCGCCCTGTCCACTGGCGGTAAGTAGTGGAACTCGATGCTTCTGCTGAACCTTGAGAAGGCACTGATGAACAAGGTCATGTTTCTCTTTGGAAGGCTCCTGGACAGCGCGGTATCCATAGATGGCAGCATGCCCCCAAATGGGATCAGTGCAAACTTCCTTCAGCTGAGCCTTGAATTTGGCCAAAGGATTTTCATAGAAGGACTGAAAGACCTCTTTGGTGGTCAATCTGGCATCACACTCCAAGACGATTTCACAGACAGCTGCAAGGGTAAGCGTGATTGCCGGAGTCGGCAGTGCAAAGGTGACCTCAGGCGTAACCACAAGAAGGTGTACTTGGCGTTTGTATTCCTGATTCATCGCAGCATCAAAGACAATCACCTCGTATGGTCCAGTCAACCCTGGCAATTTGGCCAAAGGATCAGTAGGATCAATGAGTGGCAAGAGGAGTGCACAGGGCTCCTTGGGCGCAATTTCTCGAGCTTGCTGCAGATTCCCTTTGGAGACGAACGCAATGCCACCACGATTGGTTGATAGCTGTTGCTTTTGGACAAAAGGGACCGGGACCTTGTCTTTCGCAACAAACGGGTGGTCGGACTGAAGCTGTAAATCTTCCCACTTGCTTTGCTTGATCACCTTCTTTTTATTCTTCCATGGGTCATCAAATTGCCAGGGATCAGCTGCTGGCATTGGAGCATCCGAGCTGGCCTGCCCTTCCATGCCTCCAAGTGAGACAGCTGAACATGGTTGAAGAAGGTGTACCCCTCCAACGATGAGGAATAGCCTGCGGACATTCTCTGCAAAGGTACACAGCATCGGGGGTGCCCCTGCAACCCTCCAGGCCGTAACTGATTCCGCAATGATTGTATCGATGATCAGCCTCTTGGGATGGGGAACATGGAAAGAGTCCGGAATACTGATATCTGCCACAATCCATCGATGAAGAAGCTCCCACCCACACATCCCTGGCCGAGTGCGGTTGGTGTCAATGATGATAATTGGCCTGAATCCGAATGGGATGATGTAGTCAGTAGCATAGTCATGCCAGAACTGCTGATCACGCGGTGGAACTTGGAGAAATACAGCACGGCATGTACGTTCCGTGGCGTTGCAGACGACTTCAATCCCAATCCAATGTCCTTCTCTTAGTGCAACAAATCGCTGAACTTCATCACATGGAACCTTGACTCCAGCAGCAATCCATGAAAGATCATGGTGTAGAACCGGCGGGCAGAAGGATTCCGGAAGGAAGAAGGACATGAGAAACTCAATCTCATCACTTGTCGCCCATCCAGGGTGGGTCCGGTATATATTAAGGCGCATGTCCAGCCAATCATCTGCAATGAAGAAGATCTCCCTGATATCATACACCGGTAATGGTCGCCCGGTTGCACGAAGGACAAGGTCACGTGCCCGACTTGGTGACTCAGTGATGGCAAGAAGGAAGGCAATCCTGCATGCCCTAGCAAATTGAACCATCCTGTCTTCGGCTTGGGTATCCCTCCAGATAAGGTCAGCCTGATCAATAACCTCCATGATATGTGAAGCATATTGTGACCTCTGAAGTCGCTGGGCACTCCGATGCGACTCTGGAAGAAGAGGGGCACCAGCCCTGGCATAGAAAGTCCGGAGGGTGTGCCATGGTGCCAGGTCGTTGTCCTCAGCAGTTCGCACCCATCGATAAGCATTTGGCGCAACCGGTACACCCATGGTGTTGATGAGTTCAAGCACAGCATTGGTCTGTCGGATCGTCAGCTGTTCCGCAAAGTGGTACAGGACCCTCCATTGCCCTTCAAAGAAGCGCACCTCGACGAAAATCCAGTCAAACAACACGAGAATTGGAACAACGAAATGCTGATAGCATCGCTGTAGATCCAACGGTTCGGTTGGCAGCCTGAACTGAGATTCATTGTTTGCCCAGAGACCGGGAGGGCACCAGCAAATGGCTGGCATGAGAAGCTTCAGCATGTCAAAATGGAAGATCATCTCGTCCAATCCAATCGCACCAGGTTCCATGTTGAACTGAAGCAATCTGGCAGTGACTTCATCATTGTAAACATTGCAGCTAGGTTGTTCAGAGAGGCGATCCATTCCCCCAAAGGCAATGGACGTAACATCCTGGACCCTGGTGTCACTCCATAGAACATCCCCATTGACAAGCATCAACGGTTGATCTCTTCGGCATTCAACAAGATTCCTCATGGAGACGTGGCATTGCTGTTGCAGGAGGTCATCACACTGCTGCGGGGTTGCTGACCTTGGGACTTTGCAAATCTTGCACCACCTGAGGCTTTGTCCCCCTGCCAGAATAACCCACTTATCAGCGCAGATCGGATCATAGCTCCCTTGAATAGCCATAATCACAGGAACACCCAGGAGATGAACTGATGCATCATGGTTGACCTTAAAGAAATGGGTGCACCTGTCTTGCATCCTGAACGGCGGGATCCCTCCAAGTCTGTCGAGATTTGCACTGTAGATCCAATCAAACTGACCATCCTGATAGAGAAGGAGAACTTTGCCTGGGCAACGTGGGTTCTCATCCTGGCAAAGGTGTTCTGCCACATGAAAGAACCCTGCTGCGTGAGCTTCCTGCAGATGGTCAAATTCAGGGTCAGCCTCGTCCCCGGTCCACGGCTGAGTCGGGGAGACAATGGGGTCTGCCTCAATGCTATGGTCGGAAGTGGCAAGCAGTGTCAGGGTAGCCACTACCAAGGCACCCATCTTCACAGTGAGACGGCCATCAGGAAGGTCAGACCACTTGGTGCCATACTGAAAGACATGGTCATCACAGCTCAGGGTAAGACGAGATCTAAGATGGCTCCCAAGGTCCAGGCTCTCAAGCAATTGTATAACAGCCGGCACTTCAGGGTCAACATTCAAGGGAATGAGTGAAGCATCATCGCAAAATCTGATCAGCTTGTAACCAGCGAGCCAGGGTTGCCACGTTGTGATGCTAGGCACTGCTTTAGCCACAAAGTCAGCAATGGGCTGTAACACGTACATATCATCGCAGACTCGGACAAGGGCACTGTCAGAGGTCAATCTCTGCTCCCAACATTGCTGGACTGTTTGCAGCTTCTGCGCATGCTCAACCCCCAGGCATTCCAACCCAAATAGCAAGGCAATCAAGGCATGGATTTGTGAGATAGCATTGCCAATCTGATGGAAGGCGGTTCGGATGTCCTGTGGTAGCCCAATTGAGTCAGTAGTCCCAAAAAGGGACACAAAAGCAAAGGGGTCAATGAAGGAGAATCGATCATCCTGCCGCACCAGTGTGGCAAAAATTCCCTTGGCCTCCAGGTGCTCACGTTGAAGGAGGTGTTGAGCCGAGTAGGACGCGCAAAGTGTAGGCAAATAATCACCTTGCTGGAGGAGGCGCTGTTCAAGGACACTTGTCACATTGGCCTCAGTGTCGAGCTTTGTCCTCTTGGCTGAGGGCAAAAGGGCACGATCACCATAGATGCTCTCCTGCGTAGTACGAAGGGCAAGGTCCTCAACCAATGTTCTGGGTAGCTCATGCATGTGCTTCTGATGATTCCAATGGAGCCGCTTATTGATCATGCAGAGAAAACGCTCAGAGGTCTTGGACGCTGAGATGTCCTTCCGGATCCAGACAGCAAGCCAGCGTGTACGATAGTTACCTGTAAGTTGATGGATAGCAACGTCCTGTGACCATGCTTGCTTATACCCCGCCAACTGCATCGCTGCTGACAGTACCCGCCAGTGCGGATGTGCCTCAATACCATCTGAGCACTCCAATAGGGCAATGATTGGCCGGACGCGGCTCATGTGTTCAACCGCATCCAGAAAGCAGAACCCTTCATCTGTGGCAAGTCCAGAGTGTTTACCACCTTTGCTCCAGCTAGGGCAAGGTGGAGAGAGCGTCATCATAAGATTGCTCTTGTGAGATGTAGCCCTGAGGAGCGAAGAATCCCCACATCTGCCAAGATCCCAGTGTGTGCATCTGTCGGCGTAAATGAGGGCCCAATCGGAGTGCTGAGATGCGGAAGCCCATGGTTATAGCTCCAGGATTTCATCACTTGAGGGCACCAATCCACCGAGGTGTGGGTAGCGAACGAATGGCCATGATTGGCCTGCTGTAGCCACCACATGGCACGGAGCCATCCTTCATATGCACCTGAGAAGAGATGCGAGGCATTCCATGGAAAGGCTTGATGGAACGAAGGCAAATTCCAAACAGGGACTGATTGACTGGCAACGACTTTCCCTAAAGCTTGGCGATCGAAAGGTTTGGTCAAAACACCTATCTGCATGCCGATACTAAAATCAACTCGATCATGGGAAACCGGGCAAACAAGGTCCCAAGTGTCCCATCTTCCAATCTGATCCTCAGGTTTATTTACCAGCATCGGAAGTCGTCGAAGGTGAGCAGTGAAGGGAGGGCCCGCACATGTACCAGTGACTTCACCAAATAGTACCCATTCCATCTCATCAGCTTGAGGAGCACCAGCATTGGCTATGGCCATCATCTTAGCCCCCACAGAAGCTGCAAGGGCGGATGGCAAACCTACCGTAGCCCATTCAACCAAACCTCGAGCTGCCATGACCCGTGTTGGACTCTGCATCGCCTCGGTATCCATGGCACTGTGCTCTCAGGGGAAAGAGCACTCAGTGGACGCTCAACCCTCTCCAAGAAGGAGAGTAGCCGAGCCCTGGCGCGTGCCGACGCGTGAACTGAGTGGGCTTGATCCAAACAGCTGGGGGGAGCCTCCTTTTTTTGCTCTCCGGCCAAGACAACAGGGTCCGTGGCAACCTCCCTGCATTCTGCAAGAAGGTCACAAGTAAGACAACCAAGAAGCTACAAAAGAGAGTCAAATGGCATGTTCCACGACGATGGCGATTGTTTTGCACCTTTAGCGAAAGCTCTGGCCAGCATGTCGAGTGCCGAGTTTGGCAAATATGCTTCAGCACCAACGAACACGCCTTTGGGAAAGGTCTTCCCATTGCTTTTATTGCCTTTCTCCAGCAACAAGGGAGCCACCACAATCTGCTTAAGTTTGCAAAAGGCCAATCCTGCACGAATAAGGGTCGCAAAAGCTTGTGGTGTACACAAAGTTCCAACCTGGTGTTGAAATCTCCATCCCTCGACGAAAGCCAGTATGGCCAACTCAAACACAGCGCAGGAATACCCATCGCCAACTCTCCATTTGATCGAGCTACAGAAACGAAGGAACGTGCGGAAATTAGCTTCACTCAATGAAGGAGTTGCACGAAAGGGAACATCAAAGTCAATTTGACTGCGCCAGGTATAGAGTGAAGATGATACATCCCAAGGCCATCTAGGACACATCTCACGAGCAGTGAAAGGTGCAGGAACTTGAGCAACTGTCTCCCCAGAGCATGAAGTGCCACCAACTGGTTTTTTACAAATGCGATTGCATTTTGATAACCATAACTGCCGTGCAAAAACATCAGCTTCTTTCATGACCATATCCGCCTTAATGTCATGAGCAGCTTGCTGAATGTGATTTTTGGCCACAGTGTCAGCCAGACGGTTGAGAACAATGTCTTGCCGCGAAGATCCAACTCTCACCGCCTCCTCCTCCGTGACCATGGAGCTAGGTATGTGCTCCAGTAAATGTGCAGGGCACCATATCAGTTGAAGGGGGGAGTCATGGAAACTCCTCCTCTGGACCAACAGATTGTAAAGAGAGTTCCACCAATTTGCATGCGTCCATTCCAACTGAACCACACCATCACCAAGAAGCGACGAAAACTGCTGAACAATAGTCAGGGAATCGGTATGGATGATCAGCGGTTGCGTAGCCATGGCAAAGGCAACTAATATTGCCCACAATTCAGCAGAATAGCTCGATAAACGCCAGTGATGAACACTTCCTGCAGCGAGCACAGATTGGTCAGGTCCAACCACTGCAAAGGCAGCTAACGCCAACCAAGGATAGTTTGTGAGCTGCACTGAACCATCAGTCCAGACATGGCCAACTGAAGAAAGAGGGCCCATCCATGGAGCCACCTGTACATGAGACGGATTGGAGCAAACCAGTTTCTTCTGGATGATTTCAAGCGGAAGCTCAACAATGCCAAGCATGGGGAAATTAGGCCCCATGGAAAAGGCAGTTGACGGCTGTCGCAAATCAACTGGAAGGTGCTCACACTCGTCAACAAAGTGCTGTATAGATTCCTTGGGCGCATCACAAAATCTGCAATGAGGTCTATCAACCAAGCCAGCTGCTGCCAAGCGGTCAGCTGTAAGTGTGCAGCCAACCAAGGCACTCTCCCAATGAAAGAGAAAAGAGAATCCATCATTGGGTATATTCGCCAGTTTTTTCTTGGCGGAGAGCGTCAAGGCAATGTCCAAGAAACCAGTTGCAGTATAGATGTCCTTGCGCGGCATCAAACAGGCAGTCTGATAACACTTGTTGGCAGCTAAGCTCTTGAGCACGCATTTCAAGTCCTTCACCGAAAAGTCCAGGAAATGTACAGGGGCTGACCCGAACACCGAGAACTCAAATGTATGACTCCACTCAATATCAAGGACGGCACAGGCTTGAGCGAACTGGGTCATCCACGCTTGTGCTGTGAGCTGATCTTGATCAAAAAGCTGTTGCCATTGCTGGCGGGCAGACGAAGATTGTTGCAAGAAGCGAACTGACTCTACAATCGTTGTCACTGCTCGGCACAAGAAAGGATCTAATTTATGGGCCTTGTGGATAATGCACAGCAACAGGTGCTTGGATCGCCAACGAGGTCGGTCTTGCCACAGCGCATCCGCGACAGCACTCTGCAAGCGAGCCAACAAACGCTTGGGAATGAAGTTAAGTTGAGGAGCAAAGGCAATCTGAGGCAGAACTTTCGTCGCCAAGATCTGGGCACGTTTGTAGCTGTCACACGGCAAAGCACGGATGGACTCACAATCTCGAAGGGCATTCTGAAGCTTTGCACCCGGGAAGCTGCCAACATTCTTCTTCGTAGTTTGGACAAAAGCTCCCAAAATGTTGACCACCTCAACCAATTTCATTTGTGGGAAAGCCTGCTTAAGAGCCTTACGAAGGGAGCTGCTTGTAGCAAAGATTTCACACTTACTCGTGTTGAGGAACTGTCCACAAAGCGAATCCCAAAGTTCTGTTGCTCGGACTGCAGCGACAAGGCCATCAATGGTGGGTTGACGAGTCCACAGATATGTGTCATCTATGAAAGCTCGAAAGGCAACACCATCAATCTTGCAGATGATCCAGGCCCATATCGCAATGTGTATGTTGATACAGAGCAAGCTGAGGGAACAACCTTGAACTACACCATTTGGCATGGAAATTGATCTCTCCCTTGTCCATTGTTTAAAGGAGAGGAATCGGGTCATTCGGGTATAAAGACCCAAGAAACCTCGCACCAGTGTAGCTGGGAGGCCCAACGCTAGCATAATTGCAGCACATAGTTTGGGCATCAAACGATCGAAGCACTTTGACTTGTCGAGCTTGAGGGCTGCAAAGGATCCTTGAAAGCTATGAGCATGGTCGATCTCCAGCTGCAAAGTCATGTGTACTTCGGACATCTGTCTAGCTTTGATGCCTCCTTTGAGTTGGGGAGGCATAACTTGTTGCTGCCAAGTCTGAAGTTGCAGGAAACGGAGCCCTGTGTACAGCAAGGTGAAAATAGACTGCAGCGAGATCAGGCGTTTGGAGAGAGGAGCATCACTGCCATCCTTATTCAAAATGATCATCCTCACCTGAGTAAGAATCGTCGGAAAGTCAGAGGTACCAGCCTCAATTTCATTGAACAAGGCAGCAACAGGTCTGAAAGCAGAAGGAGGAAGAGCTTGGACCTCCCGAGTATTCCACCCATCCAAGCCGGCAGCTGCATCAGGTTTACGACGCGCCGCTTGCTCCCAAAGTTGCAACTCCGTGATGGGCCCCAATACCACAGATTGACCCTTGTCGTGAATATAGGGCCAAACCTGCTTCAAAATTTGCATCTCATGTTGGTGACTGGCATTGACAGAGAAAACAGCATCCCATTTCTCTGCAATAGTGTCCATTGCAGTTTGCGGGTCGTAGATAATGTTGCCGTCATCGTCCTCCACCAAATTTTGAGGGAGAACACGACCTTTGCGCTTGAGATACTGATACACAACTTTGCCAATGGTCAACGAGGTAGTGGCGTTCTTCATAGCTTCCCGCCACTTGCGGATTGCAGTCTGTTTCATCAGCTTGAGCTCTTCAGCGATGGCTTGTAAGGTCAACTCAGTCAAATGAGGCAGATCAAAGGCAAAGACCTGACTCATATTCATCGGGACAAGCTTGGCTTCTTTGAGTCGACTTAGCAGCTTTTTCTGCGTGAAGAAGAACGTGCGAGCATCAGCCTCTCCAGTGCAGGCTCGATCAAACCGATATGTCAATTCCCGTAGCGAGCGAAGGGATGCCCGAAGCAAAAGGAGTCGAGGTGAAGCAGGATTCCCAGAGAGCTCTTGTGGTGTAGCAATCTGTGTCTTGCGAAATTTGGGAAGGCGGCCTCGGGCACGAGGGCCTTTTTCCCATGTTGCAAGAGTACATCCAGAGCAAAATCATTAAAGAGACCCCATTTACTGTCAGACGCAGATTCAGCCTGAAAACTTGTCTCATATTGCAACCAGAGTTGTTCGCATGATTGGTTGTATGGACATACTGGATCAGAGGTATCACATTTCGGAACATTTGACACATCAAGCTTGGCAAACTTCTGGAGAATGGTACCAGCTTGCTGGATACGATCCCAAGCAAATGTCGCTTGCACTGGACGATGCTGTCGATCACGATGATCTAGAACTTCGATGCGGACAAGGGCGGCCAATGCAGTTCTATTCATCAAAATACCATCAATGGAGGACTGGCCCTCCCCATCCACAGTTGCAGCTTGCTGGAAAAAGGTATTAGGCCTGAAAACCTCCCCAACTTCATTTGTTTGTAACAGTGGATCCGCCCATCCCCAATGATCCAAAGCTAATTGGACAGCTGGATACATGCCTGGTTCCATTTGAAAGTCCCCGGCAATCAGCACAGGGACATCGCCAAACTGAGCAGCCACCAAAAGGATCTGGTCCAGAAGTTCATTATTTCTCTCGAACTTTGAGCGCTCGGAGGCAGCATTAGCCACTGCATAAAAATTGAAGGCAAGGACCTTCACCGTCGGGGATACTTGATGCCAAGTAGCAGTGACTCGAGTAGTTGCACATAGAATGGCCCATGTACCTGAGAGGTCAGATTTGGCATCAAAAAGCTGTGTAAGCTCCTTGTGAGCACAAGTTGCAGTCCCTCCTGAAGGAATCCGAAATGTGCCATTGCTCGCTTTCAGCTTCTGAAGAGGTTGAGAACAGAAAAGGCCAAAGTTGCAAAGCGCAGCCTTACGTTGGGCCTCCGCCATGTTGGACTCCGCAATACGAGCTTCTTGAAGCATAAAGGCATCAGCGTCCCACTGCAGGCAATTCACATTTGTGGCAAAGGAGTCAATATTCGCAGAGATAATAGACCATCGAGGCCCTTCCCCAGGGAAGCCAAGTGTGGCGTCAAAGATGTTCGATGACCAAAAGTGCTCAACAAAAGATAGTCTGCCAGTGTTGGGATGGCACTGACCCAAGGCAAAATGGCCGAAAGGGGGCCAGATTGCTGTAGCACAAGAATGGTGTCTACCTTGTTTGAAAGCATTCTGAATTCCGGTTTGGTCACCAGTCAGCTGTAAGGCACTCTTCTTCACCGCAAGGTGGAAGCACAGCGCAGCCAAAGGTGAGAACCCTTGCAAAAAGTACTGAATGAGGCATACCAGAGGGCGAAGCACAACCTCCGGCGCAAAATTCCAAATAGTATGATGGGTACGGAGCCCATCGACATGCTGAGACATCACCTCACAATCTCCCCGAAGTGAGGGATGAACGTAGGAACTCCCACAAAGCAAAACCCATTGAAAAACTGGCAGGCAAGCAATCCAGCTCCAAGTTGAAGAGCCAATCTGGAGCCAAAGTGTGAGCACACCAGCACAATCCCACGCGATCCAGGAACAGATCAGCGAACCCCAAAGTAGGCATGAAACCGGCAGGAGCCAGTTCAATGCCATAATCTCACAAGCACGGCAGCCTAGTCAGGCTGACCGATGATGCTTCACGGGAGGGGGAGTATCCCCCTGCTCACGATGCCTTGGTTGGACGCACTGCAAGATCTGACGCAACTGGTCACCCACTTGATTGAATTGGTTGTCGACCTTCTCCGTCAAGGATTCATGCTTCTGCTCCAAACGGCCAACCTGTTCTTCCAATCGATCAATCCGTTCATGATGAATATCTTTCGAGACAGTGCTTCGCAGGGCAACGTTCTCTTGTCCATGAACTTGCTGGCCTTTGGTGGACTTGCCCGTTCCTTTGCCTTTGGGTGGCAGCTTGAACGATACAGGAGTGAGCAAAATCTCAAAGGTCTTGTCATTCACCCTCACTGAGAACTTTGAAACCTCTGGGGTTTTCTGAAAGGACAACGTCCAAGCACATACTCCAGCTCTACGAAAGGATCTGGTTGGAATACAGGGCACCTTCGTCGTTTGGAAGACCGCAGAGACAATGTCTTTGGCCAAGATCTCGGCTGGCCATCCCAAGCTATCCATGTTGACTTTGGGGATCATTGCTTTGTTAACTGCACAGATTCGATCGTCTTGTGGTAGAAGAAGGTCTCTGGCAGTGGCGAGTGCATCTGTCGAGAAACGAGGTGCAAGCCCCCTCTTGGTAACAGCAATTCCACGGTAGCCAGTAATGGAGGAGGCTGCCTCGATCAAATCCGCTTTATTGACCCGATCAATCGGCCAAAAGCGCGGGATGATGGAGAGATCCTCAACCTGCTGGCCCTTCGGAATGAAGTCCCGGACAATGAGATCACCATTGCCACTTTGCCACTTGCAGCAAGGAGTGGAGTTCGATGCTTTTGCTGTACCTTCAAAAGGCATTGATGGACCATATCATGTTTCTCTTTGGAATGCTCCTGCACAACTCTATATCCATAGATAGCTGCGTGGTTCCAAATCGGATCAGAACAAGCCTCTTTCAGCATTGCCTTGAATTTGCTCAACGGGTTGTCATAGAAGGCATGAAAGACCTCTTTGGTTGTGAGCCTGGCATCACACTCCAGCACAATCTCACACACTGCAGCCAAGGTCATCGTAATAGAAGGTGTTGGCAGTGAAAAGTGCACTTCAGGCGTGATCACAACCAGATGGACCTGCCTCTTGTATTCCTGATTCAACGCCGAGTCAAAGACAATGACTTCAAAGGGCCCTGTCAAATTTGGCATCTTGGCAAGGGGGTCAGTCGGATCAATGATGGGCAGCAAAAGAGCACACGGTTCCTTTGGTACAATTTCCTTTGCATGTTGTAGATTGCCTTTGGAGGCGAAGGCAATGCCTCCCCTGTTCGTGGAGAGCTGCTGCTTTTGCACGAATGGAATCGAAGACTTGTCCTTACCGACAAAGGGATGATCCGACTGGAGTTGCAAATCCTCCCATTTGCTCTGCTTCATGACTTTTTTCTTACTGGCCCATGGATCGTCAAATTGCCACGGGTCGACTGCTGGTGCAGCTGGATCAGGTTGAGGTTGCCCTTCCATACCACCAAGAGAAACTGCTGAGCAAGGTTGCAACACCTGGAGGCCACCAACGAGGAGGAAGGCTCTTCTGAGATTTGCAGCAAACGTCCTGAGCATTGGAGGAGCTCCTGCGGTCTGCCACGCTCTGTTGGACTCCTCAAGGATAAGATCAAGAAACTGTCGTTTCTGGGCAGGAACATGAAAGTCAGGTGGCACCGCAAAGTCTGCAACAATCCACCTGTGGAGCAGCTCCCATCCGCACATGCCAGGGCGGGTTCTGGTAGTATCAACAATGATGATTGGTCTGAAGCCCAGCGGAACAATGAATTCTTCAGCGAAGTTCGTCCAGTATTGCTGAGCAGTGGCAGGTGCCTGAAGAATGACAACTCGGCAAGTATGTTCAACTGCATTGCAAATGACTTCAATGCCGACCCAGTGTCCTTCTCTCAGTGCAACGAAACGCTGGACCTGATCAGACATTGGCTTGACACCAGCAGCAATAATCGAAAGGTCATGATGCAAGACAGGTGGACAGAATGACTCTGGCAGGAAGTACGACATGAAGAATTCGATCTCATCACTGGTGGCCCATCCCGGATGTGTGCGATAGATGTTGGCCCTCATGTCCAGCCAGTCATCAGCAACGAAGAAGATTTCATTGATGTTGTACCCATGAGGGGGTCGTCCAGTAGCACGAAGGGCAAGGTCATTCGCTCTGCTGGGTGATTCCATGATCGCGACCAGGAAGGCATTGCGACTGGCCCTTGCAAACTGAAGCATGCGATCATCTGTCTGGGTATCTCGCCAAACAAAGTCAGCCTGGTCAATGATCTGCATAACATGTTCACTGTGTTGGGAGCGCTGCAGGCGTTGAGTTGTTCGGTGAGTGGTAGGCAGAAGTGGTGCTCCAGCTCTTGCATAGAATGTCCTGAGAGTATGCCACGGTGCCAGCTCCGAGTCCTCTGTTGTTCGGACCCACCTGAAGGCATTCGGGAGGACTCGAATCCGCATGACATTAATGAGTTCCAAAACCGCTGTACGTTGCCTCACCGTGAGTTGCTCAGGTGAGTGGTACAATACCCTCCATTGGCCTTCAAAGAAGCGAACCTCGACAAAGATCCAGTCAAAAAGCACCAAGATCGGAACCACGAAATGTTGAAAGCATCGTTGCAAATCCGCTGGTTCCACAGGAAAGCGGAATTGGGCTTCATTGTTAACCCAGACAGCAGGTGGACACCAACAAATCGAGGGCATCAAAAGCTGCAAAACATCACAATGGAAAACCATTTCATCAATTGCCAAAGCCCCGGGCTCAAGGTTGAACTGCAACAGACGAGCCATGACATGGTCATCATGTATATTGCAGCCAGGATCCTCCGCAAGGTGGTCCATACCACCAAGAGACACTTGAACCGTTCTTGCCGGACGGGCATCACACCAAAGAACATCTCCATTGATGAGCATCAAGGGCTGATCAGCACGACATTCAATAGCATTACGCATAGTGATAGCACATGCCTGTTCCAACTGAGCCGAGCATTGGATAGGAGTCAGGTTGCGAGGCATGCTGCAAATCTTCAACCATTTGAGATCAGTTCCACCAGCAAGGAGGATCCACTTTTGAGAACTCACAGGCTCATAGGGACCTTGAATTGCCAAAAGAACTTGAACACCCAACAGGGTTCTGCACGCCTCTTGGTTGACCTTGACAAAATGCATACACCGATCTCCACACTGAAAGGTCGGGATGGAGCCAAGACGATCAACATTGGCATGCTGGACCCAATTGTACGAACCATCTTGATGAAGCAGGAGCACTCTGGCAGACAACCTCGGTTGTTGATCCTGGCATAAATGCTCAATGACATGGAGGAAGCCGTTAAAATGCGCATCCAACAAGCAGTCAATCTCAACATCGTCTTCTTGTTCTCCCCACTGTTGAGTGGGAGAGACGATGGGATCCTCACTATGTCCAAGGCCTGCACGATGAACAACAAGATTCCCAAGGACAAAGGAGCCACACTTCAAGGTGACATGGCCAACTGGCAGCTGAGCCCAGGTCAAATCGTTCGGCAGGTCATGTCCATCACTATCAAGCACAAGGAGATGCATATGCGAAGGAGCCAGTTCTAAAGCCTGAAGAAGATCAGAGAGAACATTTGACTCCTCATTCTTGTTGATGGGCACAAGCGTAAGATCATCACAGAAGCGCAGCAAAGTGCATCCCGCCAACCACGGTTGCCAAGTAACAAGACTTGGAATGGCCTTCCCAACAACATCTGCAATAGGTTGCAGAACATACATCCCATCAACCACTCGTACGATCGCATTGTCTGTAGTGAGGCGCTCCTCCCAGCATTGCATCACAAGAGCCAGCTTAGGAATTATTTCTCCAGAGACTCCTTCCATGGCAAAGAGAACAGCAACCAGGGCATGCAGTTGCGATATTGCATTACCCAATTGATGGAATGCTGCACGCAAATTCCCAGGCAACGCTAAGGTCGAGGTAGTCCCAAAGAGCGAAGCAAACACAAATGGATCAATAAAGCGGAACTCACCATTCTCCTGGATGAGGGTAGCAAAGATTCCTTTGGATTGCACATGTTCTGCCTGAAGATGATGCTGCGCAGTGTACGAGGCACACAGCGTGGGCAAGTACTCCCCACTTTGCAGCGTTCTTTGGAGCAACACTTGGAGAGTGGAGGCTCCCTCAAGCACTCGTGCCTTCTTTGCAGGAGGTAGGAAGTCCTTGCAGCCATAGATCTGCCTGAGAGCTTCATCCAGTGTAAGGTCATCAACCAGCGATCGAGGTAGGGCAAAGCAATGCTTTTGGTCATTCCACAACGCTCGACGGTTAGTGGCACAGAGAAGACGTTCAGCAGATTTATGGCCACCCACGTCCTGCCTAGCCCAAACTGCCAGCCATCGTGTTCTGTGATTGCCTGTGAGCTGATGCATAGCAACATCTTGAGACCACAAACGCTGATAACCAGCAAGCTGCAAAGCCGCCGAGAGGACACGCCAATGAGGATGGGCCTCTATACCATCCGAACATTCGAAAAGTGCCAAAATTGGTCGAACTCTGGCCACATGCACAATAGCATCCAAGAAACAGAAGCCTTCATCAGCAGCCAGGCCAGAGTTTTTGCCACCTCTACTCCAACTAGGGCATGGCGGAGACAATGTCATAAGAAGGTTGGATTTGCTCGAGGTGGCTCTCAGCACTGTGACATCATTGATATCAGCCAGAATACCAACATACGGCCCGGTAGGGTTGAAGTCCACTTGAATAGGACAAGTCAGGACCTCTTGCCTGTGATTATAGCTCCACGTCTTCATCACTTCTGGGCACCAGTCAACCGAGACATGAGAGGCAAATGCAAAGCCTAAGTTGGCATTTTGAAGCCACCACATCGCTCGCAGCCAGCCTTCATAGGCACCACAAAAGAGGTGGGAGACTTGCCATGCCAGACTGCTATGGTAGGCAGGGAGGTTCCACACAGGCACGCTTTCATCAGCCACTATGCATGCATCATCATGTCTTTGATGGGGCTTGACCACCAAACCAATCCACATACCTGGAGAGAGATCCACTTTACCATGTTCAGCAGTACACAGCAAATCGAAGGTAGGCCAACCGTGATTCAAAGAATCATCCTTTTGCAGCAACATAGAGGTACGACGCACCCTAGTCCGAGAAGGCGAACCCGGTAGCATCTCAAGCACCTCCCCAAAGAGGACCCATTCGTCTTCAGCACTGCCACATACACCGGTTTGGGCAATGCCACGAAGTGCTTGAGCAACCGTGAGTGCAAGCGTCGAAGGCATCCCCACAGTCGACCATTGAATGAGCCCCTCCACTGCATTTTCTCCAACGGGTCTCTTCGTTTCCTTGTCTCCATGGCAATCCCAGTGCTTGGTGAGCACCAGGTCAGTGGACGTCCCACCCTCGCGAGGCGGAGGCGAGCGGCAGGACCCCGGCCCTTGCGGGGGGGCGTAAGCCAAAAGGTTTTGGGCCTAGATGGCTGGGGGGGAGCCTCCTTGAAGAAGCGCTCGCACTGATGATTTGGTTCCTAGATTTCAAGGGAAACTTAACCTTCAAACCTCCTTCCAACGCTGCAGCATTTGAGCTGAGAAGCTGAAGTGGCATTGGATTTGCAACATGTGAACTGCCACAAGATGCCGCAATGTTCTTGTTCTACTCACTACTTACTACTTCTTGTCGCTTTCTCTATTGGCGATCTGGGTGCTCCTTGTCAGGATGATCCAAGCCAAGGAGATTCACAGATTCACCAGCTGCCAATTTCTCAGCATTGGCCGCCAGAAAGTCCTGCACTCTGTTCCCTCTCTTGAACAAATTTGTTTATGTATTAAAAGATGGGGGTTGCGTTCAAGGGGGCCCACGTCAAGACCCCCAGGAATCATTTTAAATGATTCTGGGGGGGTGTGAGGGGGGTTGGTGATATTGATTGTGACCGTCATCCACGGTCAGAATCATTTCCTGAAATCTGCTGACATTTCCTGACATCTGAACTCTGTACCCAAAGTATTATTGGTATTATTATGTTTAGGTATTATTATGTATTATTGTCGGTGTCCAATGTTTTCCCACTGGGTGTCTAAGAATGTGGTGTTATGTGATTTTATATGGAAATGACTGGTGTGGAAATGATTCCAGGGGGGGTGACATCAGAATTGGGGTGTTTTTTTGATGTTCTTTGAGGGTAGGGGAGTGGTGGTAGATCTTTAGATGTTTTTTAATGTTTTTTTACAGGAACCCCCAGAATATCCAAGAATGCCCAGTCTGGGAAATGGACATGGGATCTTTCATGGGTAGTGGTGCCTGGAATGGTAATGTGATGAGATATGTGGACATGACAGGTGTGTGGAAATGATTCCAGGGGGGTTGACATCAGAATGGGGTGTAAGGGTAAATTAGAGGAAACTCCCATACCCAATCTGGGCAAGGGCAATGGAGCTGGGAATTGCAATTTGTTCCACGATTCCACCATGTCATTCTATTTCCATAGGTATTATTATGTATTGTTGTCGGTGTCCAATGTTTCCCCGCTGGGTGTCTAAGAATGTGGTGAGTTATGTGTTTTCATATGGAAATGACTGGTGTGGAAATGATTCCAGGGGGGGTTGACATCAGAATTGGGGTGGTTTCTTTCTTGCCAAAGCAAGAACCCACATGGCAAAACTGAATAGGTTTCGGAGGCTCAGCCATCAGTTGGTACAAGCGCACACGTTGAAAAAAATGAAATATTGAAGCAATATGCGTTCCCACCTTTTGCATTGGTGCAGAATCTGTTTTAATACTGTTTGTTGTATTTGATGGACTCTCCAATAGAAATCTGTATGCTTGAGACCGAGGCGAATGCAATTATGACATTGCAACATGTGAAAATGATTCTGGTACATCAGTCACATCAACTTGAAAATTATTCTCAGGGGGGGTTGACACCCGCCATGAACCCCCCTGTCAAAAAATGATTCCAGAGAATGATTCTATATAAATGATCCCGCCCGTCGACGTACCCCCTGGAATCATTATTTAGCGCGACCCCCATATTAAAAGTGTCAAACGCACACTCTTTTTCACCTTGCCATTTTCCTGCACTGCAAAACACACTGACACGAACAGGCCAGACCTCAAAGCGCAGTCCTCGAAGGAGAAAGGCTCCGGAACCTCTATCTCCTTTTCCTGATTTACCTCAATACATTCGGAAGGCACTGTCGAGCATGTTTCACGTATGCAAAGCATGCCACAAAAATAATGGTGGATCCGAGCCACTGGTCTGTCCTCCTCCCTGAACTCTTTTGCCGACGCACCTGCTGCCTCCCAGGCTTTATATGCCTGGAGCAAAGAACGCCCTTTCAACTGTCCGACTGTCCCCATTACCATTCTCCTAAGGCCTAGAGATATGCTTTCCTTTCAGACTTGATGTGCGGCGAAGTAAGTCTTGGCTGAACACGCAAGCAACAATTGCCGCTTGCCATCTTCTATCATGCCTCGATAACAGGTGGGAGGTCCTTTCCCAGGTCATTGCAGCGGAAGAATTTCTCCCAGCGGACCTTCTTGCCTTTGTCAAGCAACATACAGTGCAACGCACAGCTCTTTTGACGATAGATTGCATTGACTATCATAGATTGCATTGAGCCAGCGTGCAGGTATTGAAGTCTTCATAGAAGATCAAGCCATCCATCTCCTCTAAACACTAAACAGTATCCGACTCGAGCAGACTCGAAAGATAATACATGATAATTATACAAATGCAAGTTAGTTAATGCAGTTATGTTATGTACAGTATACGGAATAGAGTACAAAATGATTCGGAAAAGAACGCCTTGCCCTCTCGTCGCCGCTCCACCACCAAGCCGAAGGAGCCTGCCTTCACAAGCTTTCAATTCCAGGACCAGGAATCTCAATCTGTTATGCTTAGAAGCACAAACAGGGACGCTACCAGGAGCAAAGGGCCACGCTACTAGGGGCTCCTGGCACTAGGAGCAAGGACGCTACTAGGAGCAAAGTGCTTAGAAGCATTCACAGTACCACACCTCGGGTCTTTGTGGTGAATGTGGTATGCGAGAAGGTAGGCAAAACATCTGGCCCTGCTTGATCTTCACCTCAAGACTTAGAGTCTGCATTTTTTTAGGCACGAATCAAATTACGAAACTGTCATTGATTTTTAAAACTGAAAACATGAACCCTTGCGGAAGCTACCTTGGTTTCACGGCGCTTTGACAGTTCCTTTTTGGCAATACTTTTAGTCCTCTTTCATCCTTTATCGCTTCTTTTGCCTTATGTTCTTCCGTTTGTCAGCTTTCGAGTTCCTCACAAGCTTTCTTTCGCCATTCTGGATCGTCGGCAACTCCATGTTGCCCTTGAGCTGAAAAAAGAATTCGCTGCCTCTTCAGCTTCGGTTTAATTGGCTGATCGAACGGCGAATGCGGTTGTGTTTGGACAAACAACCGAGCCTTCCTCCAAATGAAAGTCCTTGCCTAGTCAGACGAATGAAGTCTAAGCAGCATTATTAGAGGCTCACTTGTCAACTTACTCGAGAATCACATTAGTGCAGAGAAGAGTCGAGTGTTCGGGCCACCAACAAACCTGGGTCTGAATAAATCCTGTTTAAGGTCTAACGGTCTAACGTGTTTTCAGTATTAAACTATATACTTCTAAGTTAAAGTACATGATGTCGGCTATTAGTACTTGCGCCATCTATCCCCCAGGTTTTCAACGGTTGAGGTACATGCAAAACCCATACTATAGATGTCGCAAGGCTACATGTCAAAATCGCTATATACATGTCCTGCATTCCTGTAGTATCCTGTAGTTCTGTCTGAGCTTGTTAGTGGGCTTTCTCAGTCTGGGAGAGGGCTTTTCTGTACTCCATGTACTCCAGTACTGTCTGGCCTTGTGAGTTGGCTCTTTCTCAGTCTTTCAATCCCACCCCCTTTCCTGCACACTGGTATAATCTGGGCTTGTTAGGGCTTTCTCAGTCTTGGGAGAGGCTTGCGCCATCCATTCAGGGTTTTGCAGTTTTGCTCCGGATTTTTTAAAGTCTCTTCTGTAGAGCATCTTTACAAAATTCACACTCCACCACAGGCGTGTCTACCTCCACAGCCTTTATAGATGGCGCAAGGCCACAGTGAAAAAGGGATTTCATCGGGGTTTTTTGGCGATATTTCCCGCCGTCTATCCTGAAATCTCCCAAGCAGCCCGTGCCATTTACTTTTAACCCGGTGTAAATTATATAATGACGTAATGAAACTTAGAACGATTTTTTCAAAAAAAGGAGGTGGTATTTTAGAACACACCTTGCAAGGGTATTTAACATGAAAAAAACAAGAGAATCGTATGGTAGAACATAGCTCTTAGACACATCCATGATAGTGTTACCAAATGTTCTAAGTATTTACCAGATGTTCTAAGAGTATGTTCTAAATTACTGTTCCTTCCAGGGCCTCCCCCTCTCCCAGGTCCTTTTTCTCCGTCTCCCCCCTTCCAAGCTCTATATATATGTATATATACATGCACCCCTTATGTATACATCTTCATGTGTGGATGGTTGTGGTGCATGTTCTATGTTCTTTGTTCTGCAGCTGAACAGCTGATTGAATGTGTGTTTTTTGGCATGATGGTCAAAGTGTCCAACACCACATGGCACAGCGACATCACCTTTCCAAAGCTTTAGTGGTTAGTCTAATGAAGAATCACTATTTTAAAAAGTGTTTGTAAAGGGAAAAGGAAGAACCCTTTGATCTGGAGGCTTTTTCAATTTTTGATACGAGTTTAATTTTAAAAAATATACACAATCTTCCTGGGTGACTTTTCGGTTTTGAAGCTCTTCCCAGGTTTCCGCACAAAATCTGCACTTCAAGCTTCACAAAGCGCTGCGCCTGCCAGGAAATATGAATTTCATAAATATATAATCATGAAATCACTGCTCATTGCACGCTCGTTGCTTCTTATTCAACCTTTCACTGCTTGCCGGTCTCAAGTCTGTGTTGTGGTGCGGCTGTGCTGATGAGTCGTCAATGGATGCTCCCAAGCTACGGCGAAGAGAAAGCTGCAGCGCATCCAGAGAACAAAAAGCAGAGCGCTCTGCAAATCCCGGGTGGCCCGTGGGGGGGGCGTGACAGCTGCGTCATTCCCAGAGTTTTCATGAAGGACATGAAATCACTGCTGATTGCACGCTCGTTGCTTCTTTTTCAACCTTTCACTGCTTGCCGGTCTCAAGTCTGTGTTGTGGTGCGGCTGTGCTCATGAGTCGTCAATGGATGCTCCCAAGCTACGGCAAAGAGAAAGCTGCAGCACATCCAGAGAACAAAAAGCAGAGCGCTCTCCAAATCCACATCTAGAAGAGGCCAGCCGCGACTAGTCACGTCGTGGCGCGCAGCACGCTCTGTTGCGGTCGCATCAGTGAAGGTCTCGGGACTGCAGGAGGAATTGAAGTTGGTGAGGAAAAAGGGCTGCAGAAGCTTGAACATTCTTTTTGGCTACTTCCGGCAGAGAGGCTAATGAAAGACTAGCTGTTACTTCCTGCAAATAGTGTTGCAAAGTCTCCATACCAGTAGGACAGTACATCCCCAAAAGTTGTACAACGTACACTTTTTTTGGTACACATGGGGCGTGGCGCTTTGAAGGGCATCATTTTTTGTACATCAGGGCGGTTGGCCCATTCCCATGTGTTGTTGATCAAAAGGTATGGCTCCACTACCACTAAAGTTGCTCAAAGCAAGGCCGAGAACCATCGACAAATCTCAGTCTGCTCAGGCGTTGTGACCTTTCAGATCACAAAACCATGTAGGAGCTATCATCTCAACACGGTCTCGAGAGAGGTCCAACGGACAATGCTCGCAAACAATGAATCAAGTGCAGCGTCGCGCGTGAAGCAAGCGGCTTTTCAGTCTTGAGCCAGTCATGTACATACATGAGAGGTGAGACAGGCCAACTAACAAGACCGTATCTCGGAGGTTTCGAGTATGTTCTTGTTGATTGTGAGTGGTGTTGCGATGTACGCGTCCATGGCGCTGTGCGCACACACCCGGTATAGACACGGCAATCGCGCATCAATATGTGAAAAGGTTTGGTACAAAACACGTCGCCCCGTTTTTTGGTCGTGAGGGTTGGAGGGTAAAGGGCGCTGCGCACACAACGGCAACTTTTTCAAGGCTCTACCAAAGAAACGTTGAGTTGAATCATCGCTCTCTGGAGCACCCGCTTGCTGAGAGTCGCCGCGTGACAAGCTTGTTTTCCGATGGAACAGATTCTACCGATGTAGTCCTCACAGTTCCAACACGAGTAGAACCTCGGCGACAAACGGCTTCCGGCCTTGAGTCTGCAAAGCATCTCGCAGTGCACACTGTGCGTTTTGGGTCTCCCCTTATATCGGGGGGCCACGGGCACTTTTCACTGGCCAGTCGGGTAAATGCTTGGAGAAACAACATTCCGAGGTCAATGATCTTTGACACCTCAATCTCTGAAACGAACATCCCGGCCCTGTCAAGTGACAGGCCGAATTCATGGCCACTCCAGGCCAGCACCGCCTGGCACTCAAGTTCAGTAACACCACAGTCCACGTTGTCCTTCAGGCGGCTTGCCAGATAGGCCATCCTCAGAGCACACATTCCCACGCGAATCAGCTTGAAGGGTTTGAGCAAAACTAAGTATATTGGCATGAACACCAAGTTTAAGTTTGAAAAGTGTCCATGTTTGCGTGCAAGGGGCAGAACTCTGTTTGAAAACCCATGGTTTGCGCTCGCGGGAAAGTCATACGACACCGCATCAACGCCAAGCTTACTCAAACCTAGGCTTACACTGGGAATTGAAAATATGTTCGATAAACTTGGCAACGTTTTTCTAGAAAGTTCCACGCCACAGGCTCAAATAAACAATGCCCAGGCACTCCATTCATCTATGTTTGAAGGAGACAACTTATGCCTTCGGCACCAGTCTCTCGCGTCAAGAGACGCCGCGTGCAGCCGATCGTCCCAAGTCTCAAACTCTTGGAACCATGGAGAAAACTCCACCAAATCCATCAGCAAGCCACCAGCAGCATCCCGCACTGTTCCTAACCAAAACGAATGGAGCAAGTCTGGGACTTCCATTGATGGGTCCCAACCCCATAAGCCACGCAGTGCGATGTTTGGCCCACAACCTATAAAGGCCGTGTCGATTGAACGGCTGAACCCCCAGAACGTGTTTAACAAAATCTGTTTTGCAAAAGACACAGATCTAACAATTTAATACTGAAACCGGTTTTCCATAAAAAAGAATGCAAGACATTCTTAGGGGCTGCTTTGGGCTGCAAGCTCCAAGTCTTCCCGTTTGTTGAACCTCTCAGTCATGTCTATCCATGGCTTATCGGGACTGCTCCCACATAAGCACCTGCGACAAATTTCTCCTCCGCCACCAAGACCCTTTTTGGACCGGTTGTAGTTTCGGGCTTCCACCAGCCACTCACGTTTCCACTTCCAGTCACCTTTGCCACACATGTAGACAAGTTTCAACGGATGCACACTACTCCCCGGCGCACACAGGTTCAATGTCCTGGCGGAAGCGGTTACTTAGGAGAAGGAGACGCCCTCACAACACATTCCCTCATCACCCACCAAAAACAATCAAACATAGTCCTGACAAATTCCCTTTGCAAGGCTTCTAGGGTAATGTTCCGTCCATCTTCAGCGTACGCATAAGAAGTGGAGCGGATAACCTCAGCGATGTTTATGCTACATTTATATGGAACTCCCCTTTTTTAGAAGGTTTGGAAGCCTGAAAAGCAAAATTCAACCCTACTACAGGGCTCAATCCCAGCAGCTGCAAATGGGAATCTGCAGTGTGTTGACCGTGCCTTCACCCCTATCGAGCTCCAACTCAAAACCAATAGGCTTTTATCCTTTTTTCCTTGGCCCTCGTCTCCGTGACACGTTATGCCGATGGAGCTGGCCCTCTCGCATGGCGGACACTGCTGGATCGGATGAGACCTCGGATGGGAAGGAGAAACTTGACAGTGGGACCGTGGGGGTGGGCGAGGTGCACCATGCATGGATTGTTCAAGTTGGAAAGGCGAGCGGCGACCCCCAAGGCTCAGATTTAATGTTTTCCCAGAAGTCGAGCCAATTCAAATCTCCCGTCCTGGGTGTGAATGGGTAGACTGATCATTACCACATGGTTGTTCAGAATCATTGAAAGTTACCTAACAACATAAGACGTGCATGTCACATGTTTTAAATGGAACAAGAATCAGCAGGTGAGTCGCACCAGCTTCAACAATGGCGTCCAACATAGCTCGGGGGCTCATGATAGGCCAACGTTGGAACACGGTTGCAGGTGGCGCCGAGCCCTGCTTCTTGATACCACCATGTTTTCCTTTCCCTTTCTGTTTTCCTTTTCCTTTCCCCCTACCTTTGGCTTTCCGAGACCGCTGCTTTTTCTTGCGGTGGCGAATCTGGTGAGGATCTTTGATAGGGATCGTGACATAAGAGAGCGGGCATCGGATGATCGCCTGCACCGCAGGCGATCCACCCCCCAACCCCGGGACATGGTTCGAAACAGTTTCTTAAGTCTTAATTGGTGGACTCGGATCAGGGGGCGCCTCATTTGATCTCGCCAATGCCTTGTGCAAGGATGTCTCGGCATGGTTTAAGTTCTTACCAGATTTGCCGATCTTCGCCGCCCACCGTATACCTGTGGAACTCAGGAGTACCGATCTTGCAACCTACATGGCTGTGATCAATGAGAACGCCTGCAGGACAGACCGCTTAAAACAAATCCGAGATGCTGGCGCTGACATTCTTGTGCCCCGCTTCTGCGACTGCCGCAGAAGCAAACTTTTGTAGTAGGTAGGCTGGTCTACCTTTCCCAATCTCCGAAGCCACCAATCGAGTGATAGGTGACTTGAAACTCAGTGACTTTGGCCCAGGGGACGAGGATGATGTAGACTCAAAACTTCGCTTTTTTCGAAGAGTTTTCAACAACCCTTTCATGGGGTCAGAAGCCAAAAAACTGCAAGCAGGAATGAAGCGATCTTGATACACGGCAGCGCTGAGCTCTGAAGGCACACAACCTGAAGCTCGGCAGTAAGAGGGGTTCCCATTTTAGCTGAGCGGTTGCGAGACGGCGGAACAATCCAAGACCCCCATTGCGTTTGGGTCTTCAAAAACGCACTTGGCGGATTGGTGGACAATCCAACATGGGCAGCACACAAAACAAAAAAACAACCGCATGTATATACATGATACATGTGTTCACTATAGCTACTATAGCGTTGTTAAGTTAAACTCCCTTTACAATAGTTTCACTATCCATTGCACACTGCCATCACCCCAGTTCATCACCTTGGTAGGTGTTCAGAACCATACCCATTGAAAATTGGCTGTAAAGCCTCACTCAGTAGCTTCTTGCTCAGCATTGTTCTTTCCCTTCTTCTTGCTCGGCGGTTTGGAAGCACGTTTGGCCGCAGAGATCCTTGCGGAATGGTCGCGGAGCCGGAAAAACACACCAGACAAAACGCAAAGCTCAAAAGCAAACTTCATCCATCTTAGAAATTGCCAACTAGGATCAAATTGTTGGCGGTTTTGGTATGCTTCTTGTAGGCCTGAACGCATCCCTTCGCCTTCAGCGCCAGAGGCCAGCCGCCGTAAAACAACGCTTGAGAACAAGAACTTCAAAACAAATGCCATCGAGCAACCTTTTGCAAAATCTCAGCAACTTTGTCAAAGGTGATTTCAGAAGCCTCCAAGCCCACCATATCTTTTCGATACTGGCCCAAAGAATCGCCAGCTGCCCTCCAGCCTGGGTGAGTCATGCCAGAACCAACCTTGCAACCCACAAGACACAGTCAAAGCTGAAACCTTCATCCATGGAGCTGTGCGCTGACAATCGCGCAGATGCCCTGCGCGTCTGCCGCCTTCCCAATCCAGGCGCAGCAAAAGGATCGGATATCATCTGTCATGAGCAGCTCGTCGTCCAAATCAGAACCCTGGAAGGGCGGCTGAAAATGATCAAGTATAGCTGACAATGTTTGTTTTCCACACAGGCATGTCACTCAAGCCCCATGGCCTTCACACGTTCTTTTTTTGACTTGGGCTTGGGCTTTGGGTCCGGCTTGATCTCCTCTCTATGATCACCACCTTGGCCACCTCCCAGACTTGGAACCGAGGGCGCTCCAGGTTCAGTCGAAGGCAACATGGGTGGGTTGGGAGACGATGACATAGTGGACATGGGGTTGTGGTGCTGCTCAAGGAGCTGCATCAACTCCGCAGCGCACCCTGGCTCCACACCCAACTCACTCTCAACGGTCTCCTAAGTCTCCGACACCGAACAAGCAGCATCGAACAATTTGGAAATGGTGATTTGAAAAACACATTCTGACTTATATTAATATTATAATTCTGAGCCAATGTGCAATGCGCACTGTGGTCCAGCTCTTTTTCTGGCGGCCAAAGATGAGGAAGGTTTCCTGCCCAGTGTTCCGGCAAGTAGAAGTCCTCAGTTCAACGCAGGTCAAACTGTCACGTTTGGTGGCTTTTGCCAGCGTCCACCTGGGCGATCGGCCAATCAATCAAAAATCTAAGACGAGGCTGCCATCGGACTGCGACCGCCGTTGGTTGACAAGGCGGGTGGCATCATCAACATTGTTCTTGAAATGGTCTAGCACATCGGCCCAAGTCAAATACTCACCCTCATCGACATCCTTCTGTTCTGACATGCGCTTAAACTTCATCACTGCCTCCAAGGCTAGGCCTTGGCAGCCAGACATGACAAACTTTCGGAACGCTGCAAGTCGGCGCTCGCCCCCTCCAAGGAATGCCTGCTTCAACTCTTGAGCTGCAGGTGTGTTCAAGCAAAAACGCTTGAAGCTTGCAAACTCTTTTGGGTGGCTGGAACTGTTGCACCGATCTCCCACAGGCACAAGCCCTGCAGGTGGCGGGCTGGTCTCCGCTACACTGGCTGGGGGAGGAGGCAGCGGGGGCGCTACCTCCCTTCCAGGCTGCAGGGGCGCTGGCTGACCAGCAGGAGGTGGCTGGCTTGCTGGGGGCGCAGGGTCCAATGGCGCCTGTGAAGGCAGAGCTGGAGCAATGGGCGGGGGCAGAGCTGGGTTAGCAGGCTGGCTTGGTGAACTCTCCAAAACCTCCATTCCAGGCTCAACAGGCTGGCTTGGTGAACTCTGAAACGTTCCAGGCTGCAGAAACGCTGGCTCAACAGGCTGGCTTGGTGAACTCGGAACCGCGCACAAGGTTTGCATGGCCTCGCGCTCCATCTGGACAGACAGGGCACGAGAACGCCCGTGCTTCCGGACCAGCTCATCCCAACTCTCTTCATAGCTGCTTGCGCGCGGGGGGCTCTCAACTGCTGTTTGCTGCACAGGCTGGCCAGGAACGGGCTGGCTGCTCGGATTTGCTGCTGGTAGCTCGGTGACAGACGGCTGCTGTGCACTTGTAATCTCCTGCATTAGTGTCCCTGCAGAGGCCGGAAAAGCAATGAACCCATGCTGCTGGCTAGTTGGGGCTGGCAGTACCGGGGGTGAAGCTGGTGCATCGGCTGGAGGTGTTGGCTCATTGTCGACTGCAGCTTTGAGACTCACCAATTTTTCCAAAACCCGGTGTGCATCTTCCTCTGAACCCAAGCCTGCGAAACCCAACCGCTGCAAAGCTTCAGCCAGACCACCTGCGGACATCATGGACGATGGTGTTGTTGGTACCGAGACCTCATCTTGCTTGACAGGCCTGTTCTCGGACTCGGTGGGCGCAGGTGAACTGGCAGTCGTACTGTCAGTCTTTGGCTGTGCACGAAACTTGCTCCAGTAATCCTTGTACTTGGCCTTGTCCTCTTCATCCAAGACAGGCAGGGCCTCTTCATCTGCCCGCGTCTTCCTTTTCTGGCCACGCAGGGACATTGCGTGCGCTGATTCTGGCAAAACCATAAGGTTCTGGGCTGCCAGAGCATCAAGACCCCTGTCCAAGGTCAGGCCTCTGTGGAACCCGGGTGGTACTAGTGCCTTGGGCTTGGGAGTGACCCTGACGTGGGAGGCTGCCTTGGAAGGACATCGCGCAGTGTGCGCTGCTGAGGCATCTGCAGGTAGCAATGAGTTGGCAATCAAGCCAGCTGTAGACACATCTTCAAAGGACGGGGAGTTGTGAACTTGGTTGCTGTGAATCCTGCCAATTCTCCCAATCAGCTTGGAGTGTGGGCAGCTCATCTGGACGGTCCATGAAGGTGTCGGGCTGTGAGTCAGGCCACTCTTCTGGCACTGTGGGGACTGGTCGTGCCATGCCTGTGCTGGGCTGCGTTTCATAAACCATCGTACTACCTCTCGAAAGGGCTGCCTCATCCTGCAGTGTGATGTCAGAGCTGGCTCGCAGGCGGTGTGGAAATGGTGTCCCAAGTGACTGGGCTTGCTGCGCTGGCTGGACAGGTGATGCTTTGGGCTGCATTTGCGCTGGCTGGGTTGCAGGCGCTTGCATCGGAGTTGGCACTCGCGTCAGAGCCTGTGGGAAGAACATGGTGTGCGGAGTTGGAACGACAAAACCAGCAAGCTCATGCATGGTGGGAAGCTCTCCTTCAACATACCGTACTGGTGGGACTGGCTGGGCTGGCGCTTCAGGCTGTCTCAACCTGTGGAGTTAGAACCGCAGGTGCGGCTGGCTGAGCTGGCGCTTCGGGCTGTGTCAGAACCTCTGGCAGAGTTGCCACTGGCTGAGCTGGCGACGTCAAAGCTGCTGGCTGAGCTGGCACTTCGGGCTGCGCCAGGACCGGTGGCAGAGGCGGCGCTTCAGGCTGTGTCAGAACCTGTGGCGGAGTCGCCGCTGGCTGAGCTGGCTGAGCTGG